>WEXE01000834.1:0-18863 GCA_011035825.1 Fusarium cf. hostae | reverse complement strand
ATACCTAAGATCTTCCCTTTTTACTGGAATCCTCCATTCCTTCTTCCTTTTGACTATAATATTAATATAGTCAAAGATGCAGTCGATTTAATAGCCTCACCTTCGAGAAAACAGCGTGGAAAGCAGAAAGCGTTGTCTGTTGATGATGATGAATTGGATATCGATGAAAGTGAAGATGATGAAGAGATTGAAGAAGAAGAAGAAGAAGAAGAAGAAGCAGAAGAAGGAGAAGGAGAAGAAGATGATGATGATATATCAGTTAAAGATACTATTGAAGTTAGGTAGGATGTCTTAGTTGTTGCGAAAATGAATGAATAACATACCTGATTTTGATGATATATTATGGTGTTGTGGTTGTGATGCATTTGTCCCGTAGATGCAGATGGAGGGGTTAGTCCGGTCTGAATTATGTTACTAACCGAGGGAAAGTCGGTACCTTCATTTGGCGGGTTTTGCAGCCAAATTGAGGTACCCCAATTTTCCCTGTCAGCAGACCCTTTTCCCAGTCAATGAACCCCCCGTGCTTGGGCACGGAGCTTGCGGAGTGATACCACAAGCTAAGGGGGGCCGGTCTCTAGGCCCTACCCAAGTANTCAATGAACCCCCCGTGCTTGGGCACGGAGCTTGCGGAGTGATACCACAAGCTAAGGGGGGCCGGTCTCTAGGCCCTACCCAAGTAGTAAGTAGCGCCTTAGTAACCTAGGGAATCCGCCTTGCGATAAAACAAAAACTGACATCCGGCAACAAATATTACCAAGTATAAGAGATACTTTTCTTTCTAGTAGTAGCTGGATCTGTGTAACTTGACGTTTATAATGGAGGAGTAAGTAGGATGCACCAAGGTTGTTCCTTATAGAGCCGAGTAGAACGGATGAGTTGAGGGATAGAAATTTACAAATTCAAGCTACCACGTCACCATCTCCGAATGATATACTTTAAGTCCCACCAAACAAGTCTAGATGTATCCCCTCTCTCATTGCTGAAATTCGTTGCAGGAACCAGTCCCCACTTTAGCGGTTAGATATCCTACGGCCTTAGCATATAATGCCCCAATATGATACGTCGCCTGCCCTCATCTGGATCGCCACTTCAATTTTCTAAGCTTCTAAACTCAGCAGATCGATTTCAGGATTAGTACGTCGTTGCACCAGCACCTTGGCCTTCTGGTCAGTTCCCAGGATGAACCCACTTTCCATTCGCTTTGGTGTGAACTCAGGTGCAAGCTTCCAGTCGTAGTTAATAAGCATATGGCAGAGCGCGACCTTTATCTCATTGGAGGCAAAAAAACGCCCAGGGCAAGAGTGTTGGCCGTGTCCAAAACCAAGGTGAGCCGAGCCAGTGCTTACAAGATGCGATTTAGCGTCTAGGCCGGGCTGGCTTCGCATGCTTGCAAAGCGGTACGGGTCGAATTCGTCCGGCTTCTCATAGTTACCGGGTGATGACATGCCTAATGGACCATTGACATCGACAGCGCATCGCTGACCTTTCCGCAAAATGCTACCGTCCGGTAGTTTTGTATCCCGAATGGCTACGCGTTGCATCATGACTAGTTACGATGTTAGCGGTTTTCCGTTGGGGTTTGATGTTGTTGCTAATGGGCCAGGAGAACTCACCCATTGACGCAGGCCTCAGCCTCTGCGACTCCTTGATAACACTATCCATAAGTTTGAGGTTGTAGAGTGATGTTTTTTTCCAACCTTCGGCACCCAGAACAAGTGAGATTTCGGCTCGCATTTCCTCGACTAGTTGTGGGCGTAACATGAGGTTCTGCATTGTTTCCGTCAATAGATCCGTAGTGGTATGAATAGCGGCCATGGATAGGCCAAGTTGGCAGTTTTCCATTGAGAAGGCTTGGCCTTTGGCTTCCTGATCGAACCAATCTATCGCATCGTTGAATTGAGGAGCAGGTTTTCCTTCTGCTTCATAACGCTGGCGAAGCTCCCTCCGGGCCTGGATGATAGGTGCCATGAGCTCCTTCGATTGCACAATTTGCGCGCGAATTTTTTGGCATTGTGGCAGAAACCAGTGGACGATGGAGCGAAGAGGCTTCGGAAAGAGTCGAAGAATATAAGCAGCAATGAAACAATCAACGGTGTAGTTCTTGGTGATCTTGAGCCACTCCTCATTACGACAGAGCTCAGGTCCGAGGAATATCCTAGTTGAGATTCTAGCAATGACGTCAAGAATTTCGTCATAGAAACTGTATTCTTTCCATTCTATGGACGTGTCAGCCTTGTAAAGACTCGGACCTTTTTCCCCTTTTCCTTTCTCATTGATCCTTACCTGTAGAAGTTCCAAACCTGGTTCGTAAAGCAAAATCCGTTTCAACTGATAGAGGCTCCGTTACATGGTCTTGGGGTTTGGTTACGTTAGCTATTCTGCCTAGTTGAAGCAACACAGGGTGACTCGTACTTAGCATTTTGGTCAACTGTTTCTTAACAACAACTTTGGTGAGATCGTCGTCGAGGCCAGGGCTGAAAGGCTGAAAACCGGGTATGTGACAATGGAACTCTTCCGATACGCTCTCGGTAAAGGCCAGGTCTGAGTTGTTCCTGATACCATCAACAAATTTCGGAGGCAGAATAACAAGGTCGCATGTATCCGTTATCATATGATAGGGCTGTGAAGGAAACATCTGGCGACCTTTCTCCAGCAGACGGCCAGCAGTCTCCGCAAACTGCATTCTCCGCTTGAAACCAATGATTTCGAAACCCGTTGGATTGAGTACGGGCCAATCGTCGACATCCTTGGGCCAGACATACCAGACGAGGTACGCTGAAATCCCTAAGCAAAGGACGAGATATGCGCCTTCACGAGTTGACAGGTCGGAGACTCGCCTTAGCTGCATCCATGATAAAGTAGGAGTATGGGGTATAGGATTATCCATAACTAGTGTATGAAACGAGGTCGAGTATGAGAGAGTGTCTTTGAGTGTTGTTGCAACTTGATTTTTTAAGAAAGAGGTTGGCGGAGTTATTGGAAGTAGTTGCTTCATTATATCTTAATCAGTCATGGATATCCTGCAATAGGTATCGTGTGATACGTATCCTGTAACCCGGGAAACGGCCGATCGGGATATTCGGAACGCGGTAAATGCGAAATTGCGGAACTCCGATATGACATCTCCACTTGATCCATTTCAGTTCCCGATCGGCAAGATAATCCTGCAAACCCCGAATGGTGAGACGGGACACGAGCACAAATCCGGAAGATATTATATTTAGTTACAGAGCAAAGGTTTAACCCTCTCAAGTTGTGCAATGCCCTCTTCATGACCTAACCGGATAAAGCTTAATAGACTTATCAGCCTCACCCGATTAGGCTAGAATAATAGCAATTCTGCCCAATTCCCGAGATCTTTAATGGTCGGTCCAAAAGGAGGTTTATAAGAGAAAAAAGTAGCTGACAGAGGATCCCGGTCAATTTGGCCCTATCTCCTAGCATATATATATATGTAATTCGCTAAATCAAAGATGCGGTGAGATTTCTCTATATGCATAGTATATCAGGCTGGCTAAAGGTAACTGTGAGCCTCTTTAGGATCGTAAAAATCCTCTCGCTAGTTTGACAGTGGTGAACAGCAACAAGAGAAACAGCAAGACAAGACTGCACAAGACTGTGATTTCATATATTTCCAATTGCAACTTAATTTCCTCGGGCAAAGAAGGTCCAATTGAGATGAGGCTTGCTTTAACAATTGGAAAATTAAATGATCGGTTCAATGGTATCAGGCAGGCGCAAGAAAAATGGAAAAATGCAGCGTGAGAAGCATGAAGAAAAGTTAAGGACCTACGGGAATTCTATCCCTTTTGTCAGGCATCATCGATATCCACGTGACCTTCCAACTGAGGCTAGACCTCTTATCCCTGTGTGCTTGCTACCACCATCACATTAATTTGGGCATAAGATATGAATATCGCAAGGAATACAAGTATACCTTAGCGATCTCCGCATATAGCTATCTCATGCATTACTCTACACAGTCTCTAGTATTTTCTAAGTGCCCATTTCACTTTAATATTAAATATAGTTATAATATAGTATATATAACTTATAGTTTACTCTGAACCTAATAAATAGCCATGTTAGAATTAGCTATTTTAAGCTGAATTGGGTTTTATACAAATTTTCATAAAACTCACTTTAAGGTGGAAATCCTAGTGCGATGCTCGATTGTCTGCGGCGCTCGCTTATCATACACCTTACTATTATACTAATTATAAGATATACTCCGACCTACTTGGAAATTCTTTTTAGCGCTGCTACAATTATTAGGTTTAACACTTAGAACCTATATGTTATGGCTTGGTTTACCGTAAGCTCGTATAAGCAGCTGCATGCACCACTGTAATTGCTTCAATAGCAGTTATTAACCAATATGTTGCCCCATGGCGTAGTAGTTAGGTGCAACCGTTACAGGTTGTTAGCTGCACTTATACGGAGCCTGCCTGTCTCAGCTACCTTGCTGAGACCCCTACGAGCACAGCCCCGTGACACTCACTATGCACATATGTTACTACAAAAATATAATATAATAATTTGCTCTTTCTTAAGTTATAAAGTCTTAGGAGTTATTAAAGGTAGCCAGTTTTATAGCTTAGCTGGTATGTATATGGACGCTTAAGATAGCAATTATAGCTTAGCGCTAACAGAAAATATTACTATACGTCTAGGAATATTTACGTAACAAAGTATACACAGATAAAAAGAATGGAATTTCATAACTAATAATTAAGGGCCAGTGCACAGACGGAAAGTGTGTAATTGAGTAAATTACAAGCAGCCCTTAATACAGTAGGCTCTATGAATGATCCTATGCAGTATAGCGGAGAGTGAACGTAGAAGTGATGACGCCACCTGTCGACAGAGATACCTTATGATCTCGATCTCAACCCTTACTTCTCTGACCCTGTCGTTACAGTACCCACAGGAATAGCCCATCTTTTTCGGTGTCCAGGCGTTCCGAAACTCCCAGAGGTTGGAGGACCCAGTTGTGTACCAAGGCCGAAGGCAGGTACTGGCACCGATCGGCGGTTAGTAGAGTCCCAGCGACGAGCTAATGGAGTTTCGGTCACCGCGCCGGAATGTCGGTGGACGAGGAATCCGAAGTTTCGGGGGACGAGGAATCCGGACCACATTATCAAAACCCACACACTAACCCAACTCAAGTATTAAAGACAGAAACGGGCACCGTTTCAGGTTTTGGTCCAATCACAATTTTCTATTATGACATGGATCATCCCATATCAAAACGGGGCCCGTTTTCCCGTCGGGTTAGGCCGTGCCAACCATGTCCAACAACTAACCTATATCACTTGTCTTCTATAAGAAGTTCAGTCGACCAGTCCCTACTATGGATTAAATCTATCGAGAAATGCAACTTAGCTCGGATCAGTATTCCAGGTTAGGAAAGCTTCATCTTCACTTTAATCTACCAGAACAGGCCATCATCTGCACGCTATGTGGCTACGCGCATGCAGTAGACGATGACCGCGTCAGGCGCCACCTCGGAGAGAAGCATCATGTTCCTAAAGCGGCTCGCCGAAAGCTCAATGCACTGATAAAGCCACTCCAACTTCCTGGCCTAGAGACGCTCCCCAAGCGGTCTGACAGCTCGGCGCCTCATCCTCATCTGCATATTCAGGAGGGTAAGGCTTGTATGCACTGTGGTTTACGTTCCACAAGCTTGGACGTCCTATCGCAGCACATCTGAAAGCCACACAAACCTGAACATGCAGCCACGTGAAGTACCCAGAAGCATTGGTTGCGAGGCCAGATCGTCAATAACCTCTGAGCTTTAGTAAAGTTCATTGAAAATCCCATATAAAAAGTTATGTGGGGGCCCCGGGCTCGGTGCTTCACGAAAGTAACCATCCCTGGCTAGATTGCAGGTAGCCTAGACTTATTAGTGGCGCGTTTAAACTTCGAACCTCGTTTAGACCTCGTTTTATCTCGTTTACCCTCGCTTATCTTTTTTTCTTAGCTTCGTATCAGCTTACCTTCACCATCGATTCATCCACTGTAATCCGATTGCTCCTCGCTCCTTGACCATCGTTCTTGGCCACATAAAAACGCCATTTAACGCCTTACTCAACCTGAGCTTCTCGTTCGACTGTCCTCGTTCATTTGACAGTCTTGCTTCTCTGGCTCTACTGCCAACGGCCATGGAGACCGAGGTCCCTTGGCGCACCAATAATGGCTAGTAGTGGAGCCAAGTCGCGTCGAGCGCACAGAAGTCTAAGACTGGATGCCTTGATTGCAGGAGACGCTGCGTCAAGGCAAGTGGCTTTGATTTGATTATAGCGGTGCTGCAAGTTTCGGAGTTTCGCATCATGCTAACTTGACGTTATAGTGTAGCGAGGAGAAGCCCTAATGCCGTGCCTGTAGCTGACGTGGGGTTGACTGCTAGTACCCTTTATTCCTAGCGAATCCTTGTCCGCAGGCCACTCACCAGTTACGCAACATGACGACAATGCTTCACCAAACTCAAATCCAGGTTCAACATAACATTTGAGCTAGGGGCTCCATATCTCACCGAAACTAAGTTTGTCTTTGTTCCCATGCTTAGCCATTCTCAGGGCTCAGTCTCGTGACTAGTCAGCCGTCTAGTTTGGGATCGAAGATATGGCACTTCTTCATCACTGGACCGTCTCGACTAGTCTCGACATATACAAGAATTCGTCGCTAACAGTTATTTGCCAAGTTACATTTCCACAAATAGCATTCAAACATTCGTTTGCCATGCGAGCTCTCCTTGCACTAACCGCTCTCCATGTCGCGTAACTAGAGCCTCAAGAGAGTTTGAGGCATTCTGCAGACGCAGCTCGTTATCACAATCACGGCTTGCAAGGGTTTAACGAAGCTATACGTCTATCAAACGAATGGATAGCGGAGGCATTGTTCGTCTGGTCATCTCTCAATCTCCTCTACATGTTTGCCATCTCTGGCCGTCTAGGTGAAGGGCTTTATGGAGAGTCGGGGCTGGGGCAACCGCAAAGATCGCATCCTAGGTATGAGATGGATCCCCATGCTTCGAGGCGTTCAGACTGTTCTAACACCATACTTCTTCACTTTGAGAGAAGGCCCTCCGCGGGAACTCTTGAGTATGGGAGATTGGGATAACATGGACCCTGAAAAAGCTGTTCAAGCCGAGGACCAGCGCTTCTGTCAAGTCAGAGGTATGTGGAAGAATAGCCCAGATGCATCCATATGCGACCAAACTTTACAAGTACTTCGAAAATGCCGCATGTTCATGGCACAGTTCTCGTATATGAACAGTGAAGCGCCAGAGGGGAGCAGTATTCAACAGGTCGTAGCAGGGGGCTTTTCTTTTTGTTCCTTTCGTCCCAGAGGAGTACTCGCTCTTGCAACAAAAGCAACCACCAGCCTTAATATTGTATACCTTTTATAGCGCCTTAATTCACTCGCTCAATACTTCCTAGTTCATAGAGGGATGGGGCTATGACATCGTCGAAGTGATCGACGATTTGCTGTGTTCCTACTGGAGACACTGGATAGCCTGGCCGCTTGAAGTTGTTGATTTACAAGTAGGATGTTAGCGACAGCTTGAACAATGTTGTTCTTCCCATGGTTAAGCCATATCTGCTATATCTGATACTAGAAAACTAAATAGATAACGTCACGCAGTCTTCTTTCGAAACGTCTTTGCCTGTATCTATCCCAATCCTGCGTCATTGAAATACTCGCGTCTCTATGATACTTTAAGGAAAGCTCAGTCGATAGTGCGTGTCGTGAGGTATCGGTAGCTTGTAGGGGATTTGAGAGAATGCCTCCATACTATAGCCTTTGTTCACACCCCTCCCCCTCAAGAACGAGGTTATCCCGGAGGGATGAATCCAGTTGAACAAGGCCATGACGAGAAACAAAATTATCGCATCAAAAATGCACAAGTACGCTTTATATCAAAGTAGAAACCTATCAAAGCCCTGCCTTAGAGATACTCAATTGCCCTAAAGACAGAACACACCATGATAAGGAGACTACCCGCGTACAGAGCAAACATGTGTTTCTTCCAAGGAGCTCCAGCGTTCGAGCGTCCAGTAGGGCTCTTTTGAAGAGCTCGATGGAAAGATATGGCAATGATAATGAACGCACCAAAGAAGATCAATTGGACAAAAAGACCTCTAAAGATAACTTTGGCACCGCCCTGCAGCGCTTCAAGCATGCCTGACGCTTGATATCCACCGCCTAAAACGCCACAGTTAGAATCGAGAAAATGTGCCCCTTATGACAATTGGTGATTGCCCCTTACCTCCACCCTGAAGAATAAATGGTAGTACATCTCCGACAACAAAGATCTTGGTCGTCCACTTTTTCAGAATCAAGACACGATCTTCACCGTCTACCATAAGGACGATTCTGCCAAGCTCCATGTAGATTGTTGCAAGGAAGAGTGCAGGGGCGACTAGTAAGAAGATACTTTGGATGGTATAAGGACCAAGGGTCCAGTCAGGAGATTCGCTGGCGGACTTTGCTCTTGCGGCGTATCTGACTAGCTCAACTGCAAGAATTGCATTAACACGGAGTCGACAAGACAAGCTGTCAACTCGATATTGACTTACAAAAACCTCCAACGGTCAATGGGATCAAAAACCACGACCGTCCTCGATATAGTTGCCAGACATGCAAGAGAGTTGTGGCAATAAAAAGGAGTGTGAAAATGACAGCACCGGCCATTGTTGGATCCTAGTGATAAAGTTTAAAGCCACCTGCATCTCCAGCGTCGGCTGATGTAGCTCGGCCGTAGAGATTCATGGTTAAAGAGAGTATTGTGGCGAGGTAAAGGGTGAAAATGCGATTGCGATTGAAAGGAAAGTGTAAGAAGATGCCAGGCTCGGGATATCAGTTGCGGAACAAGTTAAGAGAATGAATTGAAGGAAATCTGATGAATGATAGATAAGAATTGAACAAAGTCTTTATAAGAAGAAAAAACAGATCATGCATGAGCCAAATTAAATTCAGGACAGCTGAATATTCTTAGCTCAACGCCTCACGGATCTGCCTTGCGGGGCAATGATGTTAGACCGAGTCATTTAAACGACCATATCCACGTCCTGAACGATTTCTAGCTGCCAGATCATCGTTAGTTCACCAATGGATTGCGCTAGCTTTGAAATCCTCGGTCTTTCAACATGGCCTGCGATGCCCTCGTTTAGTATCGTTTAGCCTCGTTCCCAAAGATTGGGGCACTGATTGTTTCAGAATTAGCTGCCTCTGACCGAAATTCAGCCTCTTCTATAGACAGGGGGCACTGCTACTGGATCTTTGTTAGATTAGGCACGTTGTGTTCCCATTCATAGCTTTGGGTGTTGGCAAGATGCTGAAAACTTCAGTTCCCAGCAGTTCTCTACGCATCACAAACGAAGTCAGCTCAAAGGGTATCACTTCACAACTACGAACTTTCTCTTAACTTCTCATAAATCGTGGAACAAATCGACAGCACATTTCTTCACAGCCCTGAATCATCTTCACACACCGGAAGCGCTTCCCCTATTACATCTCCACCAGAACAGCTTTTGCAAAAGGCACGAAGAATCACCTATACCAAGTCCCGTAGAGGTTGCGTAACATGAAAAAAAAAGGAAGGTCAAGGTCAGTGGCGCGCTCATGCATCCTGAGATTTAGTCAGACAAGAAGGAAACGACGCCTGCATTAGACGGTCATAGAGATGGTTAAGTCGATTTTGATAACACGCTAAAGGAGAGCCGCCACATCAGGGATCTGGGGAAGAACAAAAGTCCCTCAACTAGGAGACGCTATTCTGTCATCTCGAAAGGTTTCAAAACCCAAGAGTAAAAGGTCGCCTCGCCAAGCTCAAGAGTAGCCAGTTTAGAGGAAGAAGTTGGGCGGTTGAGTAGAGGCAAGAAGAAAAAGGCGACACCGAATCCCAACAAGCAGCTCATGACATTGGCTAAGGCTCTAGTGGCTAATGAAGGTGTTTCTAGCCCAATCCAGGTAACTGAAGAGACAGAGGCTGTTGTGGATGTGATCGAGGTGGGAGGAGTGAAAGGGATGAGGGTTCAAATTGGGAGGCGGAAGTCTAGTTACCTGTCGCACGCACCCGCGCAGGTTGCGCAGTTACAAGTGATAAAACAAAATGTGTTGATTGTGTTGTTGTTAGTTCTAAGTTACATATATCCGAGAGGAGCACAGCACCTTACATAGCATCTACATCCCAGCCACCAGCAGATCCGGCCACCTTAGTCACACCATCTCAACACATACCTGGAGCCACACGGTTTCGACAAGGGAACTCGCATAGCCCCTCTACAAGCTGGTGGTTGCCTCGCCCACTAATACCGATACATGTCCTTGTCTCATTGCAAATATGTAGTCCACCTTAATACTTGACCCTTAGCCCTCCATCTAGGTGCCATCCCTTGCTCTTATGACTGTCTTCCGGAAAATTACGTCCGAGCTCCTAACTGGGTAGACATGAACTCGTTAGCCATGCTTAGTTTAGCGTTTAGCGGAAAGGTGTCAACTAAACCAGGGTACCCCCTCACCCCACGTTCTTGAAATTACGGATTACATTCATGGCGAAAGCGCAGGTCAGGCGGAGTCTGGGATTGAAATGTCAATACCCACCGGCTCCATAAACGATGAATGCAGGTAAACGCTGCCAAAAAGCTGTTTTGAAACAGTGACAAAACAGTAGATGATCTGCGCTGCCTTCGTGGTTATGTTTGATACAATAGGATCAGATCTAAAGTTTGGGAAGCTTGGTACAGTTTGCCTCTCTGTCGCCATACCTGAGGCTATGCCTACTCCCCCAGTGTCTCATCGTGCCATGTTTATACCCACTTGTTTCGGGCCGTGGACCCGGTGCTCTGTCATGGCTTGTGACTGATTGATCTTTTCCTAATTTATCACAAGCCCAGGCGCCAAAGCCAACGCTAAGGTTAGACAGGAAATACAGCGGACACAGGCCAAGACCCACCTGACCTAAAGTCATGGGAATGAATGAATAAAATCTTTGCCTCCCGGAAGTACAAACCTTAGAAGCCGACAGATACACCAAACCGCTTATGATCCCATTGCTTAGTCGAGACAACCAGAAAGCTCCATATTTCTCTAATGAGCCTGTAGTTGGTCCCATCTTGCTTGGCTTTGCTTCACAAACCTGCTTGCAGGCTCGTTTCACTAGCGCTCAACATCTTAACTTCTCTCGATCCCACTTGCAGAACCTGATTGATGAGCCATCGAGTCAAGCAAACCAAACCTTTGTCACAAGCAACCGCTCAAGTTTAGGGCATAACGGATCGTCTTTGGATTTGCACCGTCCTTGCTATAACCCGACCAAAAGAGCTTCTTACGTCTCGTATACAGGTCCATCTTATGAGCTTTTTTCGTTTCTTTGCTCTTTTTTTCCTCTCATTCTCCTTACAGAACAGGACGCTCTTCCATTTGTTCCTCGCCGAGGAACCGAATGACAATATAGGTTTACTTGCTAGTTCTGCCCTGTTCTTTTGACGAGCTATCACAAGGGAAAAATAAAAATTTCATACCTCGGGGGTTTCGAAATCAGTTTTTGGACTGATAGAGTCACGACGACTTTAGGGAAGGGACACAGCCAGGTTGGAAGGCAGGCGTGAGCGTTAATACCTTTTTTAATATTCATCAACTTGAGTGCGTCGACCTGAAATCACCATTGAAGTCACTGAGGGGTCGACGTTGATTACTCAATCCATAGACAACTGCGAGAATTGCCTAAAAAAAACAGATAACTAGTACATATACACTCGTTTGTTTCTTGAAGATCCCAATACTATAACTTGCGAGCCTCTAAAAATTGGAGATTCTACATAAATCGCTCCTTAATTCTTGTTAAGTTGACATCTTTAAAATACTTTCCAGCCATGCTGTTCCTGGGCAACATGACCGGTACCAATTCTGCAACATTCGACCTTGAAAAGAGCACACCATCCCTACAAGGCAAAATCATTCTCATCACAGGAGGTGACAGTGGAATTTGGAAAGCGAACAATTTGTTACTTGGCTTTGCTTTCTTCCCCATAAATATGGCTATCGGTAGAAGACGTAGATGACGTCAATGTCACTGTCACCGATATCCAACGACAGGCGCCCAAATCCGTACCGTTCAACTAGACCTTGCGCCATTCCCATCCATCAGAACTACTGCTGCCACCTTGATCACGCAGATAGAGCGTATTAATGTTCTCTTTCTTAATGCCGAAGTTATGGGAGTGTCAGCTGGTTACCGACGATGTTATGAACATCAATTTGGGATAAACTATCTCAGGCATGCTCTTTTCACTAAGGTTCTGCTGTCTGTTCTCGTTCAAACGGCCGAGCCTGGGAGGGACGCAGTGTCCACTTGCCACTTAGTATGACATAGTCAGCTTGTCTAAAGCATAACGTTTCTCCGACGTAACACCTTGACAGTAGTAAACCCGGCGTGCTTATTGATACGCAGAAACCCTTGATCTGTTCAGTTATCGCTCCGTTAAACTTCTATACATCAGCTCTTAACCTCTGAGAGTCTTGGCCTTAATTCTTCTGCGTAAAAAAAAGCTTTAAGCCAGTGAGTTCCGACTGAATTCTAATGATCGTTCATTTTTGCTATTTTATTGACGAATCACTCTAAGGCACTGATTTGCTGCTATCCACATACTCCGTTATGACCATCACTAATGAGCTTCTTCCAGAAGCTTTGCGCCGCTGACCTCCTTATCTTTAGTACCGATCTCAGTGTCTGCTGCTCCATCTTTCTCTGGCGGCTCCTTGAACCATCTCATACTCCTGACACTGCAGACAGTATGGTCAANAGTACCGATCTCAGTGTCTGCTGCTCCATCTTTCTCTGGCGGCTCCTTGAACCATCTCATACTCCTGACACTGCAGACAGTATGGTCAAATAACTCTTCTAGAGGCCGTAGAAGATGCCTGCGAGGTGATGCGAGGGTGGCTTCTAGGAAGCGGCGGCGTGTACAATGAGTGTCCTCATCGTCCTCTCTTGAACCGGAAGACCGCGACACAGAATCCTCGTGGCCCCGTTCTGATGTGGGCGTTGAAACTCTCCGCGGAAGTCCGCCGAGAAGTCCCCTCCAGCCACCAACCACTCCACCTCTCGATTGATCCAGCGACTCATAAGACTTCAGGAACCCAGGGAGGATCGAGTCCTCCATGAGCTCAAGGACAATTTGGATGACATCATCCAGTTCCGATGGATGTGGAGGCAATGAAGANAGGAACCCAGGGAGGATCGAGTCCTCCATGAGCTCAAGGACAATTTGGATGACATCATCCAGTTCCGATGGATGTGGAGGCAATGAAGAAGAACGCAACCCAAGAAGTCGGGCCCTAACTTCACAGGGCAGGTTGACCTCGCGATCTCCGTTAGGAAGGATATAGGTGCCTAGAAGATCTTCCCATAGTTCCTGTAGATAATCGTAATGGCGTCTTAGACACTCCCAAGGGATTTTTTTATCCTCGACTATCTCTGCGTAACATGCTCGGTATCTCGAGGCATCTTGGATGAATTGAAGGGTTTCTAGACAATGATTTTTTGAAAGATAGACTATAAAATCATTTAATCTCGAAGGGTCTGAGTTTAAATCAGAGATAATCTCAGGTAATAACGGCATTATAAAATGTGTCTTTGGGATAAGGAACAGCATGTAATCTAGTCCTCTCAAGCCTCAGGCCGTACCCTTCTTATAGGTTAAATACCTTCTTCTCTCTCCATATACTCGAGATGACTCCGGCTCCTCTTTATTGGAGGACTGCGTTCCAAACGCGCGTCAGTGGCTTTGGGGCAAAAGATCCGACCCGATTTGGTTGGATGCTTGTCAACGCTCCCACATTGAGGCCCCAGTTTAGTAAGCCCGTTTATTGCTGGATACGCAGCTATACGATGGGGTGAGTGTATTAAGACGCGATATTGGCAAAGGTCGTTAGCGGAGACATGATAGCAGGAATGATAAGTCAAAAGGTAACATGTAGTATGAAAAAGAAAAGAAAAATTCGCGAGATGAGTGGGTGACTGACTACATCGTAGGGCACCTACAGACCGCCAGTCGCTGCGTCCAAACAGCCCAGCAGACTCGACACAGCCATTGCCACTCGAAAAGACCAGTTGGTAATCCTGTTGCGCCAGTTCGTCAGCACTACGCTAGTATAGTCACGGAAGCCGAGGATTCCGGGTTGGAGGGGTCGGCTGGACTACTTTGATCGACATCAATCCCCGAACCAGTAATTGCATTGGCTGATACTAACTGCCGTGAAAGCCTATGCGGCGTCGATTATCTCAGTTCTAGAACTAGCACTTTAGAGCCAGAGAGCCAGGGCTAGACCCAATCTGTATCATTCTCTAACGTATTAGCCAGGGGGTATTTGAGAGAAGCACATAACCGTTCTGTTCCCACGCGTCTAATTTCCCGTGTTGATAACTAACTCCGGTGGCTAAATTGCGAGCAAGGTCGTTCCAGAGACGCCTGTTGGCCATGTTGTAACTCGTCCTCTTCAGAATTATGCAGTTCCAGATGCATAGCCAAGCTAGAAATGGCAATCGAATGAGGTATGCGTCCGAGAGCTCTTAAACCTCGACTGACCGACTGACCGTATGCAGCCATACGACATCACGCATGAGACGTTTAACGTGGTGTGGTAGGACTTTGAGACTTTCGATACTAGTCGAACATACTAATAAGTAATTTTGTCTGGTTTAGTAAGCGCTGTCGCATCCGCTGCGACGAGAACTATCCCCAATGGTAGGTGGACCGTGCCGTGCCTTCATACGCCGACGACCATCGACTTATGCCCCCCTCAGCCAGAACTGTACCAAGCACAAAGTCAAATGCACAGTCCACGATACACATCACAAGAAGAGTTGCTACTACGAGCTTCATCTCCGGATAGTCAGCCCAAATCTTGTTCAATATCCAAACCTCGTCGACCATGGTCAGCCAAGGCCAGGGCGGAGGTGAGGCAATGGAGAAGGACGGGGTCGATGCCCATCCCAGATGATCGTATCAGAATAACCCTACAATCTACGATGTACTCCGAAGACGGCTTATGCTTTGTGTACCAAGCAACAAGTAACCAACACAGACTTACAAAAGATGGGAGTTAGCAAACTCACAGTTATATCATCTTACCTACCAAGGTTCGTTGGTGCAATAGTTCTCCTCGCTCTTCTGCTAACCCAGTTCCCTTAGCTTTTTCGGCATCATCTCCTCATCTCGGTTGGCGATGAATGGCGTCCTCGCTCTTTCAGCGTATCAAGTTGCGTCTGTTACTCCATGCCAACATGCCCGTCGGAAAGAGTATCAATGTCAGATGCTTGCGATCCAGGACCTCAGGAGATGTCTTTCCAAGTTCAGACCTGAACACGCAGACGAGGCACTTGTTGCTTCAATGGCACTATTATGGCTCTGTGAAGACATGTGAGCGCACTGAACAACCTTTTCAACGAACGAAACGCTAATACGAACAGGTCGAGTCGAAGGCGAATTGCGGAAGGAATCCCAGCTGTAAGTATCAGTCTCGCAAAATTCAGAACTGTTGGGCTCATAAGAACGCTAGATTTTACAGACCTGCCAAAGGTTAGGGACAGCAATCTGGGTTCTGCCACATGATTGCGCAAGCGTGACGTCGAACAGCTCATTTGCGCACAACGCCAAAAGCAAAGTGCGGAAAACCAAATGGTTTACGACACATATTTGTCGAAGTGCGGAAGTTAAAGGAACTCTTGAATGAACAAGAACTGGAAGACGACACCTGGAGACGGCTGCGGATACTCATCGCTCTAGCAGAAGATCTGACCAAACTTGAGCTATCGACACCCGCCGACAGGCAATTCGAACGAATCCGATTGCTGCGAGACTACAAGCTATTGCTACCTTTGAACGATCTCCTTACCAGCAAGAACCTTTTACGCACATTGATGGTCAATGCCTACCTGTACACGATAGCTCTGCACACGCAGGACCAAACGTCACAGGCATACATAATTGATCTGAGAGTCGACCTGCCCAGTTTGTTAGATGAGACACTACGGCAGATCAACCCTGTAAAATCATATGTTGGGCCACTTAACAACCTAAAGGCTCTTGTATCGTCGTTGCAGTATTCAGTAGTTTTGAGACATTAGCAAGTCATGCTTGTTGTGGCGTTATAACGGGTATGAGAGCCACAATGTAACAGGCAAATAATAACAATAATTATATGAGCTAAATACTACCTTCTACTATAGCTGGTCCTAGACAGCATCACCCAAAGCTACATCTCTAGACGGACGAAGCAGTTGATGTCATTAGTTCTAGATCTATCCCAGCTTTTCCTGCAATTGCCGTGCCTTCTCAAGCCATTCCCGAGAGCACTCATCATAGGTCAATCAAATCAACTTTGAACCTAAAGTTGATTTGATTGATGCACTATATCAATTCCGTGGTTGGGGACCCCTACACGAAACCATCCCTCATAAATCCCTGAGGTCAGTTACCGACCCAGCTATCCAACTTCACCCCGCCGTGTCTGGCCCAGTTCTTCAGGCACTGAACAAGTTCTAATGTATCAACACCCATCGGGAGCCTCTGAGACGTCAATGCCAGCTTGCCTAGGCTGAATTGCCTCTCACAATCGCTTGCCATCACTGGAATAGCAAAGACATCCAGAGCAAAGATGCGTAATGAAGGAAACGAAGCCTTGTGGTCTCTCCACCATTGGATGGCATCCTGCGTATCCTGCGGCTCGACACGGAGATACCTTTCGAACTCGTCGATACTGCCACCCGTTGAAAACGCTTTCTTAGTCTTGCTATTCATCCATTGAGTGTACTGATCATCCTCTTGACCCATCGTCCTTGGCGCTGCCTTGTACGTCATAGTTTTCTCGCACAGTCCCCGGTTTGCGTCGTATCAACGGATGAAGTAATCCTTAATTCTAACCTTGGCATCACGAATCCAGGCGAGTTGCTCCCCAGAGACCCAAGTAGCCTCTAGCCAGCTGATCCCGAACCTCGGATGAAGAATCATCGCTGCCGCAAACAAGGGAGACTCTCCGAGTTTGTCATAATACTCATTCGGTTTCTTCCACCCGTTGTTAATTGATGCCCGGATATAGGCTCGATGGTCTGCTGGTAATGTGCTCTTTTGCAACATCTCGGACGCTGATCGCTCCTCCGCCCTGGAACATTCAGCCCGAGAATGCAGCGGTAGGGCAGATTCTATGAATCTCGTGGGTTCGCTCCGCTGCGGTAGTTAGCGCATAAA
Organism: Fusarium cf. hostae; assembly: GCA_011035825.1. Lineage (NCBI taxonomy): Eukaryota > Fungi > Ascomycota > Sordariomycetes > Hypocreales > Nectriaceae > Fusarium > Fusarium cf. hostae. The sequence goes on along the minus strand of WEXE01000834.1, from coordinate 1,608 downwards.
CCTCATCCTTATCAAAGCGGGTGGGGAGACGGCATACGCGGCTTGGCCGACTGTTGCGCTCACGTAAATTCGCCGGCGCTGTCGCAATCCGCTCCGCGGATTCCAGATGAGTTTCACCCACTGTCTCCGCCGCAACTTCACTATAGAAGACTTTCCAGTCCTCAAAGTGCTCCAGCAGATATTCCATACCTATCAACACCTCTCATAGGCGCCTATGGCTGTCACCTTTACCCCAGCATTGCGTCCGCATCGTCTGAAGGTATATAGGTTTGAGAATCTCGTTCACTTCGCCAAGAACCCGCCAGTCTTCGCTGGACAACATGTCATCCGCCGGGATATGTCTTGCCTCGTTTTCCTCCTCTTGAATCGCAAAGAGAAATGCCCTGATGTCTGTCTACTTTCGCAAAGCCCTCTCATTCATCATGTACGTTAAGTTCCACCGCGTTCCTTTGTTTATGACAACCTCGAGTTCGGCCATGGATTCCTCGCAGAGCCGATATCCCTCGTAACCCTGCTCCCGGGCAATTCGCTTGGATTGTTCACACCGCTGCGGCGACGAACGGGTAAACTTGACAATATTGCAGAACTTACCAATGGCTAATGATCCAGGTCCTGCTCAATAAGGCCGCGCATGCCGTTGATGTCAGACTCCAGCTCGAACGAGTCGGCGTCTTTGCCAAAGAAAAAGGCTCGCGCGACGACACTGAGCGTGTACCCATAGCATGGCCTCTGGCGGGCCTTTATATCAACAAGCCTCATCGATGGATCGAGCTTCTGGTACATATGGTACAGACAAGTATCGTTTGCCGCCATGTTATCAGAGATAGCACAGCCAACTCGCCCCTCAATAACCCATTCGTCGACGACGTCGACCAGAGAACCGGCAAGGTTCTCGCCACTATGAACACCAAATTGACGACGCAAAGCCGGAAGACGGGATTGCTGATGCCCCAGTTGATCAATAAAGTGCATAGATACAGCCATAATTGCAAAGCGATTCGGTGACGTCCAGATATCGAAGCTAATGTGCACCGTTGTCAAGGCGTTACGGAGCTCTGCCTTGTTGGTACTTGCTTCGCTTCAAAGAGCCGGTGTATCTCTTCAGTGACTGAGCTACCACTCCACGCCATCTGGACCACTAAATCGCTGTCGAAATGGTTAAAGATCTTCCGATGGAAGCTGTGCTTGAAGATGGTGAACGGCACATCGCAATCAATGACGAACCTAATGCTTAGTTCTTGCATGACTTTTATTTTCGCTTTTAGTATGACGCTCTATTCAAGCCGGTGCCTTTTGGGAGTTGCACCAGAATAAATATGAATGGCACTTTCATTACCAGAACTTGGCTCGCTAGACTGGCTGGCTGGGGTGATCCGGTGAGCTTTATGCAGGTCGATCAGCTGCTTGGTATCTTGTGAACAATATTGAACGGGACAAGTACATGCTTTCGGAGATGATCTGCTGCGGAAGACGTGGCTTGCACCGAGAAGAACTCCGCTGCGCCTTTCATGTCACATCGATTGCAGCACCAGACATGACCTATCGGTTGATCCTGATAGTTCAGTTCGACAAGGAAGGTCCCGTGCGACCTAATCCAGCTCTTCCTGC
>WEXE01000833.1:0-18887 GCA_011035825.1 Fusarium cf. hostae | reverse complement strand
CAAGAGAATCGGATAGTAGGCAGGCGCCGGAGGGGGAAAAGAACCAGACTACAGAGAGGAGGACCTTTAACTATAGAAGAGGCATCACAAGTAATTGATCAGATGGATGTTGATACGCAGGTAGCGGCCGAGTCGTCGAGAAGTGGTGGTCAAGGACGTTCGGGTCGACCGAGGGTTATGCATTGTGGCACATGCGGCAAGGCCGGGCATAATACAAGGACCTGTCAGGAGGAAATTGAGGTCAATATGGAAGAATATAGCGATTAGTTTTAATTAATTTAATAGGTTATGGTCTTTTTATTATCGATTTAATTAAGAAGGTGATAAAAAGTGGCTCACCTGCTTATCTGGCTCACCCGCTTATCAAATACGTTAAGCTTATTCATTAATTGATCTTAGGGTTCAGGATAGCAATGATGTGATGCTTTGAGACTTTAATAATGTCGATTGTATTTTTTTAGCGTAGTGCATCACGCCTTATATCATGTTACTTTTACTTTGTATCCCTGCTTGTACTGTTTGGGTTGTTGTGTAGTTATTTGTTATTGAAATACTTACTTACTACGCATGCTTCTTATTGTGGCTGTTATAAGCGAAATCCAAAGTGAGACCGAAAACTGTTAAAGTTATCGCTCTCTCGGATGTTCCGCTTTAAGCCATTCCTGACATGATATGTAGGGTTGCTTATCTCACTTTCCTTATCTCCACATCAGCAGGGAATAGGTCTTGAAGCGAGGTCGTGACTAGCCTCCAACTGCTGTAGCTCTGACCAAAAGCGGGGAGAGGGCCAATTCGTCGGGATCTAATAGGTACAAGGAGTTCACGGGCTACCTTTCGGACTGTCCGTGCTGGTCCGGGGTAAAAGCTAAAGGCGGATCCCGACAGGCCAACAACTAAGTACTTCATGACCCCTTCCCGTCAATCTTGGCCAAAACCTTTAACCAGAACTCATTCATTTGTAAAGAGACTGCCACACGAACACAGACTCCCAGCCAATATGAAGCCGCAGGATATCAAAATTGTTGATGGAGGTGCCTTGGGCCCCGTCGATACAATGGCTTCTGTGTGCGAGGGTATCGTCGAACAGCAAAGCATGAGGCCAAAGGTCTACAAACGCAGATTCATCGGCATGCTCGCGCTATTTGCCCTCAACCTTTGTTGCTCAATCGCTTGGATCGATATGTCATCCGTTGTTGACTTCGCTGCCTTGCATTTCGACACTTCAGCATCTGCTATCAACTGGTTCTCTACGTCCTTCCTATTCGTTGCCCTCGCTGCCAACTGGCCAGCTTCAGTTGCTGTGCGAAAAAGCATCAAGCTCGCCATGATGATATCCAGTGGGCTCATGGTTATTGGCACGTGGGTTATGTGCTCCGGAACACGCATCCACAACTTCGGCCTTGCATTTTTTGGTCACTGCATTATTGCTGCATCTCAAGGCTTTGTTATCATTCTCCCCGCTCCCTATTCGGAAACCTGGTTTGAATCTGGGAGCCGAGCAACAGCAACAGGAGTCTCATCACTCGCGAACCTGTTAGGTGGCACCGTCGGTCAATTCATCATGGCAGCCTGGATTAAATCAGAGAAGGAAGTCAGTCGTGGCATTCTATATCAGAGCATTCTCATCTCCGTTGTTGGAGCCTTTGTCCTCTTTGTCCCTGCAAAGCCACCCGCTCCGCCGGGGGTAGCCTCTTCGCATGACCGTACTCTTTCGTACCGTCAAGAACTACGAATCCTCTTCACGCGGGTTGAGTTGTATCTGATCGGGATTCCATTCGCTATTCTTTCCGGACTCTTTAATGCTGTTTCGTTCCTCATTTTCCAGATGTGCATGCCCTACGGATTTACTGTCGACCAGTGTGCCATTGCAGCATGTCTTATCATTCTTCCTGGGCTTGCCATCTCGCTTGTTGGGTCCCGGCTTGCCGACATGTACCTATGCCATTTATGGGTGATTAAAGTCCTGGCGGTCCTCTCGGCCGCTGGATTTCTAACCTTTACTTGGGTTCCACCAACTGGGAGTGTCGGATTCTTGTACGGGGTATGTGTCATCATGGGCATCGGCGTGGTGGGCTCAGCCCCGGTCACAGTTGAATTTGTGGCCGAAATTTTCTACCCTCTAGGACCGGAGTTTCCGATTGCCATGATGTGGGGGGCGGGTCAATTGCTAGGTGGCGTGCTAACCATCGGCGAGGGGTATATGACGGACAGGCATGGAGGTTTGCAGCCTGGTGTGTATTTGCAGACGGCACTGGCATTATGCTGCCCTCCACTTACTCTATCTTTGGGCCTTTGGGGTCGGAAACATCATGTCAAACTAGCGAGAACCCTTGCTGAAGCGGTTGATTCAAGAACCAGCCCCGATGTTGTAGGCGAGGGTATGATTGCTTGAGAAGTTGATGAATGAGAGGGTTGCCACTGATATCTTGACCTTAGTTGTTTCTCTGAAGTGAAGTCCATAGCAATTCAATTGACCCTAGACTGAGTTACTGTACAGCATTCAAGGATACTACTAGTTGAAAATATTTAACCATGGGTAATCGAAACGTCTGTTATGTAGACTTGCAAGCTGGCCGAGGGGACTTCTGTTCTTACTGGACTTTGCCTCCGCTGGCAGGATGCCATGTTAATACTCAACACTGTATGACTCCAGTTTTCACATTCAATGTGAGTCTACAAGTAGACCTGATCCATTGACAAGAAGCCAGAGATAGAGTGGCCGCCGTTGGCGCGATGATTTCCAGGTTTGACCCAGTTTGCTCCAGGGTGCTATGTTAGCAAAACATTCGAGGTGGGGGGAGCCATTTATTGTGCAACAAAGCGACTTGAGACAGTTGAGGGTAAAACGGGGTAGCATGTTGGAGTTCTGGATCAATCATCATCGAGTCGTTACCTAAAGAATGGGAAGTATTTGACGCAACTGAATATTTCTTAAACTGCTGATCCCGCGAAGTGGATAGCATTGTATCCGAGGATTGGTGAACACTTTGGACATTCGGCATCGCAAATTTAGCTCTGCCAGTTCGGATATTCCGAACCGTCCGCCACTGTGGAGTGGCGATGAGTTCCATAGGAAGGCTTTTCCAACATTTAGAAAACTTTAGGAATACTACCCGGAAATTATCGTGAAGCCCCGAGGAGCCTCGGGTCGCTCGGCGATCATATGAGGTGTATAGCGTGTTAAAACTGACAAGGCTCATTGTGTTCTAAGTTGTATTTATCCTTGGCGTACGGCAGCAGCTTTTAATCCTTTACGTTGTTACTCCCTAACTTCAATCAGTTGGAACGATTCTACCAACTATGTCTCTTGCAACGGAAAAGCTCGTTGGCGTTAATGGGGCAGTTGTTACGAACCCTATGAAGCTTTCTGCAAAGCCGCACACCGACATTGCACGGGAAGCTGGAGATCCGAAACTTCCACCTCACCAATTTTCTTCCCCGCTATTCAAATACGTTCTCCCTACTTCGTCGTTCAGATCCGCGCGAGCAACCATCCGCGCACGAGATGGCTATCCTCTAGACTGGGATCAGGCTGGCTTCGCCTTAGTCTGGCCAACGGCGGAACTTCCGAACCCTGATGCAGATCACCCTGGTGATGCAAATACCGCTCCTTTGTATGTCAAGTCCGGCGTCGAGACCTTTCAAGGGAAGACTTGGGGAAGCACGGTCGCAAACAAGAGAGAGGTCGACTGGAGTCTTTATCCTCTTTCTGAAGGACAAGACACTCAAAGCGTGACAATTGAAGTGGTAAAGTACGGCGAACGACTGGTTACAATGCTTGTGAAGAAAACAGAGGACGGAAAAGAAATCAAGGCTATTACCCGGGCTATTCCCTGGTGCTTTGGAAAGGACGAGAAACGGGAGTTGCTTTGGGTTTGCATTTATGCCTCACGACCTGATTGGGAGAATGTGTTGAAAGGAAACTTGGAAGTGGAGATCGAGGAATTCGAGGTTACAGATGAGAATGGAATGATAAAGCTTGTTTAGATATTACACTGGAAATAGCTATTGAATTTTAATTGCAGGGTAGAGATAGATTTAACTAAGCTTTTATATCACAACTTCATAACATACCTGATAAGGTTATATACCCTGACCTTTTTACTTTCTCAGTAGGTATCAAGGTATATTAAGTAGGAGTTTCTTATCTTTAATAATATAGCTGCGATAATAACCTAACTGCTAAACTTTTAATCGCCTCTTACATTTATACACCTTAGAGCCTCTAAGTGCTGAGTATAAGTTTCCGTCCTCACTGCTTAGTACTTCCCCCGCTATATGCCATCTTCTAATACTTTATTTCACAGCTTCAAGTTCAGCTAATAGGTGGCACAAGTAGTAATGTTGTTTTTCATACAAGTAAAGCTGAAATAGTATTCATCTCATGTATCACTTAAGCATCTCAGTACCAATCATCTAAACCCTGCCCGTCCCTCTCTCCTCCAACATTCTCAACAGCACGAAAGACAAGAATAATAGGAAGAAAGGGCGTGTTAGAAATCGTAAAACTTCTGACTTTACATGATGGGTTCCTTCAGTAACCGAGAACCTTTCCAATATCTTCAGTATTGAAGCTCCAAAGACCAGGTGAGCCTTGAGGATATTGACTCCGGAAACCCAAAAATCTCTTGACCCTCTCTGGGAGAGTCTTTGCCAATTCTGGCTTAATAACCAAGGAGTTCGCTTCCTCTTGAGTGAAAACACTGCTCGTAATCGCCACAGAAACAACTCTTCTGTGGAAGTTCTTAGTCTTATTGGCGCCGCCACCATGCACAATTCTATCATCAATCACCAAGACATCGCCTGCCTTGAGTTCAACAGGCAAGGTCCAATCATCAGATCCAGTGTTGGGCCAGTCCGCGGTATATGACCACTTGTTGCTGCCAGGAATAAATCTCGTGGCGCCATTTTCCACAGTCGTGTCAGTCAAAGCCATGAGGAAGTTCAGGTAACAGGTAGGGCCAGCAGGTCCCATGACATAAAATGGCCACCAGTTTCCGGCATCGCGATGAAGTGGCTGTTGAACGTTTCCTGGTCCAATCTCGATCAACTGCGCCGTACTCATCCAGTAGTCTCCAATGTTCTTTTTCAGAACCTCATCACAAACGCCGTGCATAAAATCATCGTTAAGTAACTCCTCACGCCAAGTCCGGCTGAGGGTTGTCAAGTTGCAGAGTCGCTTCGTCTGATGGCCCTGAAACGCCTTGAATTCTTCGGGAAGATTGAGTTCTCCACAAGTGTCCATGGCAGCAATGGTTGGATCCAACTCGCTATTGAAATTGCGCACTTGCTCAGCGGTCATGTACTCGTTAATGACCACAGCGCCATCTTCTTTGATAATTTTCGAAATTGTCTCATAGTTTGTTGATTTTGGGACTCGCTTAATCGGATTGAACGAGGGTCCAAGTTGAGCTACTGAGCTGCTAGATGGGGTAGTTGCAGAAGAGTCTGTAGAAGTCATGATGCTGGATGAAAGAAGTTTACTGCTGATTGATGTGTCGATTGTTTTCAGGATGTTTCGGAGAACTTGTGGAGGAACATAAATACTTCAAAGCCGGGCACGATGTAATACCAGAAGAGGAATGGATTAGATGGACATTGTCCAAGCACTGAATGCACGGCTTGCTTTGTGACAATTGGCCCGGACGAGCTCGGATTTTCCATAGAGTCGGGAAACGCTTCGGGCTGGAGCCTGAGCCTCCGGACGGAAAGTCGGCCCCGAGACTACCAATGACTCCAGGATGGTCGGAGGACGCGGTAAGACCGGATCTGGTAACGCAACAATTGTGAAGCTGCAAAACCTTGGCTGGTTGGTTGGCCGCAATGGCCCTACTGTCGTGATTTGAATGATCCAAAGACATCTGGACTTGAACTTGTATGCAATGCTTAACGTGGGTACTGGAATGGGCATTCCCTGCCTACATCAATAGCGATGGAAACACCTAAACGGCTAGTATGTTGCTTATAGCAGAAATCTAAGCACAGCCATGGTTGCTGTATCCAGGATCACTTTTTATGCAATTGGGGGACAGTGCATATAATTTTCATGGTACACCTTAGCCTGTAGGAGCCTCTGACCTTTCTTGAGACCTATTTATGTCCAGTAAAAAACATCTCATTTACCGTATCTACAAGTGGCTCGACTTCTCCTTGTACTTCAATAACAGAGCTTCTACATTAACGACGCCACGGTCCTCCTTGATACGGAATTGAACCGCCTTGCAGAGGAAGTAAAGCGTCCTAATGATGGGTAGGTTCACCCCTGCTTTTTCACCAACCCGCAGGACTTCCCCAAGAATATTTTCGCACTCAATATATCGACCTTTCCGTAGGTCCTGTTGCATACTAGGCATAATAAAGGCACCGATCGGATCTGATTCAACCAGTAAATCAATTATGTCTGTTCCAAGCTCGACGCCAGACGCCTTCTTTGCCGCGTCACATACCTCCTGCATTGCTGGCCGAATCAAGCTGTCGACGACGTTACCCTCCGCTCCATAAGCCTCGACAGAAGATAATCGGAGAAGCGATGTATCAAGATCAGTCAAAGCGCATATGGGATTGTAAACCGCATTAAACACAACTTTCCGCCAGCGAGTAAAGATAACATCTTGATCAAACTCTGCCACCACGTTTCCTGATGCCCGGTACATGTCCACAAACTTCTGAGCGGCTTCGATCTTCTTTTGCTCTTCAATACGAGCATTGGAAAATGCGCCGACCAGTAGCCGATCAGAATCATTATGCAGAATATTGCCGGGAACGGTCTCTTCCGCCCCGCACAGACTGACACCTGAGAGAATGACGTTGCTTGGGAATTCCTGCTCAAACGGTTTCTCGATATTCAGGCCGTTTTGCAGGAGAAGGACAGCAGAAAAGCCCGGTTGTATTGCTGGCTGGACGACTTGTAACAGCGAAGGGGAAATATCGGGGGTATTCTTTGTGCAGCAAACAATATAGTCGTAGCGATTTTCCGACTGGTCAAACTTGGGAATGTGATCCAAAATTCCTCCAGATGGTCGCCAGGCCTTAATCAAGCCATGATCGCAAGACTCAATCCAGAAGCCTCGTTCCTTCACAACGGCATAGTTTGATCGCAAGACCATGGTTACTTTCGCCAGGCCGCCTTTTTCAAGATTGTAGGAGGCAATGGTCCCGACACCTCCGCCCCCTACGACCAATACTCGCGCCACTTGTGACATTGATGAATCTGGGGTGGTGTGAATCGGGGCGTATGAAGTGTGCGTATTGTGAATGAGTAAAGGATAGACGATGTTTCTCCAAACCGGCAAAATTCATGGTAAGCCCATGTTCTTAATTACCTAAACGGGACACGGCTTGTTCCTTCGGAAATTCGGACTTTCCACAGCACTTTGCTAGATTGACAGACCGACCTCTGATCTGTTATCAGCGGTAAGGCGCGCGATAAGCATCGGCTCTCGGCCGTAATCAATTCTAAACAAGGCAAAAAAAACACACCTCGGGGCACACATAAACTTTACAGGTGCCGACATAGCTTCTGTCCGGATATGCTGATCCAGGCAGATCATGCCAATCGTAGCGTGGTGACACGAAAAGCTATACTGTTTCTGTCGGTAGTCCGGTAAAGCCCGGCTGAGATTGATGACTGGGAACTTGAATGGAGATTCCGAAGTCCGATATCAAACCCACGCCTCCATAGTCAACGGAAACTCGGATGTTTATCAACAGACACAACTCAACACGCTAAACTAGCGAATTGCCATTTCAGTTAAGATCAGAACGTTTTAAAGCGAGTAGTAGGTCCCTCTTGGTTTACAATCGCGAGAAAAGCCATCGTGCTCCAAGCTTCAGATTCAAAAACTTGTTACTAGCAGTATCAAGATTCCCCAACCCCTGTCGTCAACTAGGAAAAACAAATCATCCTTCGAACGTGAGACCATATGACGCCAGTCTTATTATTCTCGAGCTGGAAGCTAATAAATACAGAGATCAAACAACATGGCACCATCCGCCATTCCAATCGCTGTTGCAGCATCCGACCATACTGCAATGAAAAAAGCTACACAGGAAAAGAAAGCTGCATTGGAGACTCTTTCACTTGGACCCGAAGGTGTTTCGCTTCCAGGAGTTCCAAGTTTTGTCCAGTTCTCGGAGCAGCGGGCCTGGATAAAACAACACATGGCTGCTGTTTTCCGCCACTGGCACCGCGAAGGGTATACCGAAGGCATCTCGGGACACATATCTGTCCGGGATCCAGAGTTTCCTGATGCCTTTTGGTTCAACCCCTACGGCGTTCATTTCGGACTTCTCAAGGCCAGTGATATGGTGCTTGTAAATCTTGATGGTAAGATTATCGGAGGCAATAAGACGTGGCCCGTGATCAACTTGGCGGGATTTATGATTCATACTGCCGTTCATAAGGCCAGACATAACATAGCCGCCGTCTGCCACTGCCACACTGTTTATGGAAAGGCATGGTCTGTATTCGGGCGGCCTCTGGAAATGCTGACCCAGGACACATGCAAGTTTTATGGTGGTGCACAGGCAGTATATGACAATCACGGAGGTGTCGTCCTGGGTCCTGAGGAAGGGGAAAAGATCGCGGAATCCCTTGGTCAATATGGCAAGGGTGCTATTTTACGAAACCATGGATTACTCACAGTTGGCCAGACTGTTGACGAGGCGGCCTTTCTTATGACCTCTATGGAGAAGAGTTGTCAAGTTCAGCTTCTGGCCGAAGCGGCTGCTGCAAACGGAACCCCAAAGAGGCTAATCTCAGACGAGGAGGCACGGTTCAACTATGATGCGGAGAGTGACCCTGACCTGTGCTATGCTGAATTCCAGGCGTATTACAACCTGGAAGACAAATTGACAGGCGGTGAGTTCAAAGATTAATAGTTGCAAGAACTGGAATTACTATTTCGTTATTAAAAAAGATAGCAAGACATGATGAACTCATGCCTTCCCTTAATGTTCTCTCTGTTTGACAACCCCAAAACATTGGCGGTTATCCAAACGCCTAGGAGTTTCCAATATTGAACCATGAACCGTCTGTCGCCCTGGTACGTTACTATATCTTAGCGTTTCGATACCGATTCCGTGCCTGTTCGATTTCGTCTGGTTTTCCAGTGAGTCAAGAGCCACAATTTTCCAATTGCACGCATGCAGACAACAGCTCCGCTGGCGTACCCTTTCTCTCCATGACGACTCATCTTTACCAGATCTCCTAGATTGACAGTTCTGCACATGATGCTTACCTTGAATGCTTTTGTGCTACTACCCGCGCTTTCACCTCATTTTAACTATCAATTTCTGACACATGAACTCTCCGCTTTTATTCTGGTTTAGTCTGCACGAGGATATGTTCTTTCTGGCTTAACCAGTGGTAGCACCCGAACCCTTAAGGGGAGTTGACTCCCCCACCGACTGCGAAGCCAACACCTTCTCTTGCTTTTAAACAATGGTAAGCCCCTTCTTACGCTATTGAAACTGACTGTGTGTCTCACTCGTCAATGACCCACTTGACAATAATATAGAGGTCCATAGTCTTGACAAGCGACATGATACCATGCAGTACCCACCCGCCGTACGTACCCACCTCTCATACACCAAAAAAAAATCTTCCTCATACAAAATGCCCGATTTCACTTACACGGTACTTGGGCTAAACTGAAGTTATGAGAGTAGAAAAATGGCTGTCTTGTCCAAAATCTCATGGCGTTTGATATCGGCACATTGCTTGTTTCATCACGTAAGCAGAATGGTCGCATGGCACTTTTGTAAAATTTCTCAAAATGCCGTCATCGTCAGCAGCCTTCCCGGATGCGTCATCGAGATTTAATCTACACCCACCTTTCGAAATCGTTCTAAAAATGTCTTCAACATCTTATACAGTGAATGATGTTATAGATGCCATACTAGACGTCACGGATAATGGCCTTTCGCAGTACAGGGCCGCCCAGAAGCATGGCGTCCCTCCTGCCACCCTCTCTGACCGATTAAGAGGCCTACCGTCAAAATCAGAGGTCACTCAGCCTGCCCAGCTTCTATCCAAGTCTCAGGAGACTAGATTAGTCACATGGATCTTAAGACAAGAATCCCTAGGCTATGCTCCTTCTCACAGTCAAGTTCGCGCCACCGTCGCCGCTCTCCTGAGACAACAAGGTCAGGAAGTGACTATCGGCGTGCACTGGATATCCAGGTTCATGAAACGCCATCCAGCTATCAAAACAAAGATAGGAAGACGCCAGGAGGCATCGAGATTCAATTCTTTTACACCGATGGCCGTCAATTGGTACTTTGATATCCGCGAACGAGAGTATGGTTGGATCAAGCCGGAGAACACGGTTAATGTCGACGAGGGCGGTATTATGGCAGGATATGGCGAGTATTATCTTTGCTTGGCTATGAGCTTACCAGTAATCATGGGCACAGGCTTGGACTCCTTGGTCATCGGTAGTAGCGACCCGAAGCGGAAGGCCTTTCTCAAGGGCTCTCAGTCTCGCACTTGGACTAGCTTTATCGAAGCCGTGACGGCAGATGGTCGTCTTCTGAAACCGGGGATTATTTTCAAAGGTAAAGAGCTTCAGCAGCAATGGTTTATCGAAGAGTTCAGGAAGATAGCGGACTGGTATTATATCACTTCAGAAAACGGCTGGACCGACAACCATATCGCAGTTGAGTGGCTCAAAGAAGTCTATCTACCTCAAACGAGGCCATCAGACGAGTCTGATGCCAGGCTTTTAATATTAGATGGCCATGGAAGCCATGTGTCTGCAAGTATCCGACTGAGCTACGTCATAAAAGTCGCTAATCTAAAGTTTAGGATGAATGGATGGCCACCTGCTTTTTGAATAACGTATATTGCTGCTACCTGCCGGCACACTGCTCTCATGGCCTTCAGCCGCTAGACAATGGCGTATTCAATGCCTCCAAGACCGCGTACCGCAAAGAACTCCAGAAATTGGCAAGCCTGACTGATTCCGCACCGGTGGATAAGGTCAACTTCATCAGAGCGTACGCAAAAGCCAGAGAAGCAGGTATGACCAAGAAGAATATAGTTTCAAGTTGGAGAGTGACTGGAAACTGGCCGATTTCGCGGCGGAAAGCCCTTTTACATCCAGAGATACAGCCGGATAAGAAGGAAACTACGCCTGCATCAGAGAGCCACAGAGACGGACAACTCGATTCTGATAATACGCCAAAGACCAGCCGCCACATCAGGGATCTCGGAAAGAACAAAAGTCCCTCGACAAGAAGACGCTATTCTGTGATATCGAAAGGGTTTGAAGCTCAAGAGTCAAAGATAGCTTCTCTGAGCACAAGAATAGCCAACTTGGAGGACGAAGTTGGCCGGTTGAGTAGAGGTAAGAAGAGAAAGGCGATACCCAATCCCAACAAGAAGTTCATGACATTATCCGAGGCTCTAGTGGCTGAAGAATCTATTTCGGAGCCAATGCAAGCAAGTAAAGAGATGAGGGCTGTTGAGGATGTGATTGAGGTGGGCGGGATGCAGGAGGACGAAAGCTCGAATTCGGAGGCGGAAGAGTTACCTGTCATACGCACCCGCACAGGCCGTGAAGTCAAAAGACCCAGAAAATATTGAATTTTGTCTGAAACAGAATTGATTAGTATGGAACATTATGTTCTTAGCATTTTTGGTGATTTCTTTCTACCACATTGAAAAGGTGCATTTTGTATGGAGCAGTTTTTTTTTTGGTGTACGAGAGGTGGGGTACGTACGGCGGGTGGGTACTGCATGGTATCCATCGCATACCCTAAATCGCTGATCAAGTTTCTAAGATAATTCCGGAAAAAGTAGCTATTAGCTATACCTTTATGTTTACAGGCTCACAGATCCTTTGTAGAAAGGTTGATCTAGGCTACTGGACCTTAAATATGCTATGCCATTGAATGCGGGCGCAAATTTGTTATCTAAAGGTTAACAATCTAAAATCTCTAACTTTTTAGGGCCTGTGGCCGGCCGTAGCAACCTAACCTAAACCCAGACCTCGAAGCAGTGGTGGTACTAGCCTACGGCTCGAATCCGGAAAGTCCGAAAGGCGGGGTAGGTGATTAATGCTGGCTGAACGATTCGTTGCTGTAATGAACCTTGCTATAGTAATCAGGACTAGCAAGGTTCGCTAGCCGCTAACCTTCCTTTGTGGGAAATCAGTGCGCTAGCTGTTCACCTGATTACACTGGGGTTTATCAAATCCAACGGGTGTTGGCTTGGTGTTTAAGGTTCTACCTAGCAATTGCCTCGGCACCGGTGGGACGTAGGATTCTGTTAAATGCCGCAAGATTCATCCCCTCTGGCTCTAGTACACCTTTCTTCTCATGCCCCTCCCTCCCGATCCCCGGAGACACGAGACGAGTCGGATTTATTGTATGAGATGAACGACCAGGAGATCCGAAATAGTGTTGAGTCATCGCACTCCAAGTTTCTCACTTCGTGCGACGCATGCCGAGCCCGCAAAGTCCGATGCATTAGTGTGTTAGATCTCGACGCCCAGCTACAGGTGGGAGCTGACCCTACATCTTCTAGAACGACATCATGCGGACATTATCTGCATCAATTGTGACGTATGTCAACCCCAACCTATCATTTATCGTGTGTCCCGTATGATCTGAAACAATTGCTGCTGATTAGAAGCGAGCCGAAGACTGCCGGTTTTCGCGTACCAAGGTCCGCAAATCTCGGACTGCTCAATCAGCCCAGCCTCATGACCCACCTCGAGCCAGGGGACAATCTATGAATGCTAGTGCTGCTCAGCCTGTTACTCCCTTGTCTGACGAAACTTCGACGGCTACTAGTCGAGACCAACCTCCTAACCATTTAGTACCGTCACCCTTACATCAGGAACTAGACAGTATTGCTATAGATCCTTCGGTACAAAAATCTCAAGTTGAGTCTTGCCATACCACCGTCGGCCCCGCAGAGGCGACCCTGTCTCTGACCCCGTCTGATCATCCGGTGATCATGGTATTACTGCCCCCAACCAGCCTTATTAGAGTTACCCTACTGACCATTTGCCTGCTTACAAGGCCAATGAAGAGGACGGTAAGCATTACTGCAATTTCCGCTGTAAACAAGGACTGAATCAGGCTCGTAGTGTGTAGTTCTAGTCTCGCCTACTTCTCCAATGGCAAATTGACGGCCCTGTCAAGAACCTTGGGTCATACTCGGGTTGCGGAATTGATGAAAAGAATCGAATCAGCAGTTCGGTCAAGAATCCGCCATTCTGTCAAGGCTTTCCCATCACCTGACCATTACGCAAAGGAGGCCCGCTCCATTGCCTTACATAAAGAGGTGAGATCGAAATACATTGAGTGTCAGCACTTCCTTAAGTGTGTGTGTTAAACATTAGCTGACGAATACACAGCCTATTTCCAAGAAGTGCACCCCGTATATCCTTTTATCGATCGCACGGCTTTCGAGGGCAAAGCACTTTCTCCACAGTTGGAGGACTTCTTGTCTGGGGATTCTGCATGGTGCGCATTGTACCATGCTGTCCTGGCCTTGGGAAGTCTTTACCATGACTGCGGGAGCTTCGTCGCGTTTTCTGGTGCGGCCTGGGAAATTTTTCGAGTTTCTTTATCTTTGTTCACACGTCTCATCTTTGGGCGAAGGACTTTGATCGCGGCCCAGGTGCATACCCTCGTCCGCGTCCTGACTCGTAAAACTAATTTTTCTCTAGGCTGTTACTGCGATGGTTAGTTTTGATTCTCCGTAGCTAGGCCTGATACTGATCTCAGCATTGTTGTAGGCTATCTTCGGCCTGACATACGTATCTCTTCCCATCGAAGACGTCTTAATTACTGAAGCTGCGAGAATAGCGACTTCATTACAACTGAATCGAGGCGAAGCGGGTGAAATCGATCCAGACTTCCAGAGGACGTTCTGGGTCATCTACTCGTTAGAGAGTGAATTCTGCTTCAACACGGGTCGAGCATCGGTAAGTCCTCACGTTGGGTGCCATTCGCTCTCTAACAATATCCTGACGATCAATCCTCAGGCAATACCTTACAATGACATATCCTGCCCTATTCCTCACACGTCAATGTCCTTGTATTCAACTTTCAACTGGCTTCAGGTACTATCCTCCTACGCTCTGATGATCTCAAGGATTTACGAGCGACTGTTCTCGGTGAAAGCCAAGTCGCTCTCCAAGGAAATTCGCCGAACAGAAGCCTTGCGTGCTTTTGAGGAACTGGAGAACTGGAAGGACTCAATTCCGGAAAGCTTCCACCCCGGGATACCCATTCGATCCCATCGGCTAGGCAAATCCCAAACGGTTGCTCTGGCCATCCAAATCCGCTTCTGCTACCACAATGTACGAATCGCCCTATCGCGGGTCTCTATATCTGCATCGACCGGGGATTCCGAGAACCAAATGCGCTACAAACTAAGTCTTACAGACTCAGCCAGAGCTATCATTGAAGTAGTACATTTGATTCATCTTGAACCTTTTGTCTTACCGTGGTAAGCCCGACCCCCCTCTCAAACATACCCTCAAGCTTGACATATCAGTAGGATACAATATCATATGCCCCAATCTGCATTATTCCTTTTGTTCGACTTCATTATCGAGAATCCTTGTCATGAGGAGACTCAAAAGGACCTATCATATATGCAAATGGTCGCATCTTACTTTATGCGGCTGCAATATGCAACTCCAGATGATGCCGATAGTGCACTATCGACGGAATTTTACCAAATAGCGTCCAAATTCGTCGAAGATGTGGCCAGTTCTCAGAGTAGTGAGACACAGACTGGTGAAGACCTCGATAGCTTGGAGCGCTGGTTACGCTATAATAACGATTCGAATCCTAGCATCCTTAATGAGCTCCTTGGATCTCAGGTTAGATGAACTTCTTCATACGTCAAGATAACAATAGGGGCTAATTACTTATTACTTAAGGGATTTCCGTTTCTCATGCCTAACTGTTTTGCACTCGAAGAGACAGACTTCTGGTTACCAGATACCAGTACAACCGACAGCCCGGAAATAGGTTGAGGCGTTAACTGCGATGGCCTCATGGTAAGGCTATTGCCTGAAACCTGAAAGTAAAAAGGGACACTATGAATATAAAGGGGACGTTTCTATAGTAATGCATAATTAGCTGTAAAGAAATAAATTCAACCTTGGCATTGCTTAAACATTACAATAAGTATATAAAAATATATCTACGGGGCTTGAAAAGAGTCCTAAGTTATAACTATCTCTTATTTTATAATTGCGTTTGCTTTCTTTATTGTTAGGGTGCGGGCCTCAACGCTTCTGACCCCCTGCCATTGCGGCAAAAGGATAAGAATAATTGAACCGCCAGTTCAATTGTTAGCTGCACCTATAGCAAATTGTTGAATAGTAAATAATGCATGCAATAAGCATACAGTGTCACGGCTTGGTTCACCGTAGGCCCCAATAAGCAGCTGTACGCACTACTGTAGCTGCTACAATAGCGATTATAGCCCAATCTTTGCCCTGTGGCGAGGTGATTTGGTGCGACCGTTACATGCAGCATAGATAAATATATAACAAAATCTTCACCAGTACTCAACAGAATCACTTCAACTTTGGCAATGTTGTATGTACGACCTTCAACCAACAAGGTAACTAATAAATCTATGCCCTTTTGACACACTTCTGTCCTCCAAAAGACTTGCATTGGATGTAGACAATCACGTGGTATGTGGCATCACATTGCAATTATCACCCCAGTGGCTATGACATCAATTTGCAAATATGCAGATATACTAACAATGTGCTATAGCATTGGGGCGATATGAGTTCTGTCTGATACCTTTTCAATTTGTGTCAGTAGCCCTCCCTCCTGTTTTATAGATTATGGACAAGTGCGTTGATAGTTCCGTTATCGTCCCCATAAGAGAAAGTGCGTGTTTGAAGATATAGCTTGTGTTATAACTCTTAGGCGCATATGAAAGAAATACTAATGTCTAACAACTTGATCCACTGCAAGTAACAACTCTCGTAAGTTGACCATTCATCTACCTCGTGTTTCGGATTCTCTTATTAGAACCTTCTGTCAAGAAGGCCTCAGTGTTCACGTGGGTACCACCAGACGATCAATCTGTATCAATGGCATCTGGACTTCATGCCTACACCGTTCAGTTAGTTGGTAAAGACTTCCGTGACATAACGAGTCTGATCGATCTGATTCCACCACTCCGCCAAGTCCGCTGCCTTGGATTTGGCAGCCGAGCTATCGGCGTGGAAGAGAACTGGCCCTAGAGTGTCTCGTATCGAATCGGCTACAACCTTGCCAGCGCAAACAAACACTTTCGCCCCTTTTACCCAGAGGTTTTCAATCATAGCCCTACTGAGTTGTGTCCTGTCCCCAAGATATTTGCACTCGGCGTTCGCTTCCCGACTATAGGCACGGAGGACAGTCACTATACCCTCACGTTCATAGCCATCCATCTCGTCGCGATACATATCATCCAGGGACTGTCCTCGACAGCCGTACAACAGTAATGCGGGTCCAAGTGTTGTGTTGTTATCCTTGGCAAGGGAGCGTTCCTGGATGAAGCCTCTGAACGGAGCGAGGCACGAGCCAGCCCCGATCATGATAATGGGTCGCTCCATGTCTGCGACCCGGTGGTGAAATTCAGGCTTCGCCGGTTGGAGTGACACATGAAGTATGTCTCCACTGTCCAATGATGCAAGATATGTTGAGGCAAGTCCTCGATGTCTTCTGACTGGGCGCCAGTCTCCAACATTACTATCAGGTTCAGATCCGAGAACGGAATAAGTAAGTGTAGCATATCCAGGCTTCCACCGGGGTGAGGATGATAAAGAATATGTTCGTGGGCGCATCTGAGGGAGCAAAGCAAGGAATGAAGCAAAGCTGATCTGGTGCGCAGGGAAGCGTTCCAGGAGATCCAGAACAGTAAGATTTGCCAGCCGGACTTCGGATTGGTAGCCATCATTTGCAAGATCTTCAAGTGCTGCCGCGATAGTTTTGTCCGTTGTAGACTGAGCCAGTTTGCGGATATCCATCCGGCTAGCTGTCTGGCCAAGCTCAACATAGGCTCCGAGGATATCAGAGGCTGTGATGGGTGTGTCTGTAGGAAATCCCAGGGGTCGTGTGGAATTGATGGTGAGGAGGGTATCCCAGCCAGTACTGAACCTCGCCAAAACTCGCCGGATATTCTGCGGACTGTTCATGGGCAAGACGCGAATATGATCTCCAGCCTCGTACTCAAAACCAGCTGGAAGGCGGAGCTCGAGGTGCTTTTTCTGTTGGACGCCAGGGGAGGACAAAACCTTGCATTCTGTCACAATGGCTTGATTGAATCCCCTCCTCATCGTGACCCGTGGTGGCAATTGGAACGTAACCTCTAAACTCAAGGCAGGCACGTCGTGACCTTGGCCTAATGGCATTCCTATTACCTTTTCTAGACCAGGCCAAAGATCATCTACCGCCCACGACTCGAGATCTGAAAACATGTCGCTAGTGGCAGCATCTGCAGACCCCATTCCTGTGATTTTCTCGGCGCCAAGCGCCTGCATTTCTTTATCAACATGTTTCGGTACGCGAAAGAGCGAAGCTGCCCAATCACGGTGTCCTAGAGGATCAAGATATCAGCCACCAGAACAAAGCAAAATCAGACGCTTAGATTACATCTGATTAAGGGCTTCCACTTACCACAGCCAAAAACAGCATATTTGATGCCGGCAAGGCTGCCTTGATTAAGAGAGCTGAGCCAATCGACAAACTCTGCGGCATTGTCCGAAGGAAGCCCATCATAAGATGCCATGATGAAGATGGCAATATCATCTTTCACGAGGGTGTTTCTGGCGGCATTCACCGGGTCGATGTTGCTTGGCGACAAGCCCCTAGCGCCGGCTTCGGCAGCCAGTCGATGTGCCAACGCCTCGCAGGTCCCTGTGTTGGACCCATAAAAGATCTTGATCTTCTGTCCATCTCCGATCACAGGGGTAGCAGAACTTGTGTTGAATTTCTTGCTTGGCTCCTTACCAACTGAAGCTGCTGCACTCAATCTTTGGGCGAGGTTAGTTGCTTGTGAACCATCTCGCAAGCTGGCCCGTATTTTGAAGTTATCGGGTTTAATGGTCAAAGTCGGCTTCACTTTTAACGTATACGAAGGATCATCTTTCGTAAAATCAAAGTTCTGGATGAGCATGGCCATGACCTTTCACTAACGTTAGAAATCTGATTAACTGGGATGGGTGATTGGCTTACCAACAGAGCTTCTTGCCAAGCGAAAGCTCTTCCGATGCAACCACGAACACCACTGCCAAACGGCTTCCACGCACCACTTGGCAAAGCATCGAAATTTTCCTGGAGCATCCTCTCCGGTTTAAATTCTTCTGCATCAGGTCCCCAAACAGCTGGGTCTCGATGGAGCAGGTGTAGTAAAATGAACACGCTAGTCCCTTTCTCAATCAGGTATTTGCCCCCGATCACTTCATCCTTAAATGGCGTCACATTATAGCCAGGAGCAGTGGGCATTAGGCGAAGAGCTTCTCTCAATATGGCATCGATGTACGCCAACTTACCGAGGTGATCAGCTGTTATGCCGCCTTTGCCAATAACTTGATCAACTTCCTGGCGTGCTTTTTCAAGCGTTTCTGGATGCTGCATTAGATAGTAGAAGCTAAATGACAGCAGACCCGATGTTGTTTCGTGCCCTGCGATGAGAAACGTGATCATGTTGTGTTTAACCGCTTCCTCGCTGAGCTGATCTCCTGTCTTTGGGGCGTCGTCTAGGCGCACAGGACCTGTGTGCTCGGGGCACAGACCCCCCTGTCAGCAGGCTAGGGGCACGGGGCCCCATAGGGACACGCCTAGGCGCCTCTCCACTTCTGCACGCGTAGGCGTGCGGATTATGTCAGCCCCCAATTTGGCACAACTCC
>WEXE01000832.1:0-19434 GCA_011035825.1 Fusarium cf. hostae | reverse complement strand
CCGTTCTTCTGGGCGGCCTGGTTCTGGGAGAGGCCATTTTCTGTGACATCTAGTATGGCCTGGATAACATCGTCCTCCGTATAAGATGATTGAGGCATGTTTGAGGTGACCAAGGAAAGATGGGGAAGAGAAAGGTTTGGATGAAGCTTCGAGGAGGCTGGTTGATAAGGGAGGCATTTTGAGACATTTTATATTAGTTCCGTGCGACCACACCGCAATCGTCACTGTGGAAGCAAAGTAGAAATATTAAATTCCATGCAGTTCTTAATATAACAGACATTTTCTCATCAAAATATCTTTCATTTTGACAACGTACTCTATAAGTGAAATTGGGCATTTTGTATGGGGAAAATCTTTTTTGGTGTACGGTAGGTGGGTACNCTATAAGTGAAATTGGGCATTTTGTATGGGGAAAATCTTTTTTGGTGTACGGTAGGTGGGTACGTACGGCAGGTGGGTACTGCATGGTACCGTAGCATCCACGCACAACAACTCTTCCCTTGTATGTTCATTCAGATACTGGGACAAATGTGCCTTCCATCGCCTATGACCGCTGCCCCACCGAGAAACATCGCCATGCCAATTGAATGCGGGGTACAGTAAAACGGAATTCCGAAATCGACCAAGTCCGAGTACGGATTCAATGATACGCCTTGCTTATGAACCTCCTTATGTAATGTCTTCCATTTCAGTGCCTCGCAGGAAGAGAGGCCTCGTGACTCGCATACTTACTTGCTGTTCCGTTTCAGCCTCATGTTTAGTCCGTGAGTGTTGTAGGGATGTTTTTAGAACGTGAAGCAATCCCAACAGTACTCACATATATCTGCTCTCCATGGCCAAACCTTATCTCTTTGAGTGACATGGCCTTTAAGAAAACTATTCACCTCACCCAGGTCAGGTTGTTCCATTAGTGGAAGCAGGATACAGGAAGTTCGGCCAGCAAAGGATTTCATGCTAATACCCAAAGTAGTAAATTAATAGAGAATAATAATTTAAACCAAGTCTACTCTTTTATATTATACTAATCATAAATCAAACTTAACCTATCCTTAGTTGTTATGTGTACTGGACTAATTGTTCGGTGCGCCCAGTTCAGATAACCATCCCTCTTGTCATTGTTTCTCCATTTACTGCCAACTAGGTTAGTATTTTCGTCATTCAATTACAATATATACGGCTTAGACTTACTACCACCAGTGTTCATCCCCTAGTTGTTCTTTGTAGAGTGAGTCTGCCTGTCCACTCTGAATCTTCTCCACGTAGTCAGGGTTATAAAGGAGCGGCCTGCCAATAACTGCAGCGTCCATGTAGCCCTTTGCGATCCACTCGTCAGCTTCCTCGGGCGTAAAGGCTGTATTGCCAAAGAGAAGTGTATTGGACAGAATTGGCCTCAGCGCTGCGATGGGATCCCATTGGACGCCTCGAGGCTTGCCGTCGATCATCAAGTCGTAAGCCGCCCACCATCGCATGACCTGAACATAGGCGAGGCCAAGCTTGTTAAGCTCGGTGCAGAACCCAGAGTAGGTCTCAAAGGCGACTTCAGGGGATGGGTTTCCTTGGGCATCTAGCTCACCCATGTCGTTGTAGCCACCGCAAGGAGCAATCTTGACTCCAATTCTGTTATAGGGGAAATGCTCGTTCATCTTGGCCAGGCAAGCGAGTGAGAAGCGCATTCTCTTCTCTAGAGAGCCTCCCCACTCGTCTGTGCGACGGTTACTGTGAGATTCTAGGAATTGCATGGGTAGGTAGCCGTTGGCATTGTGGATCTCCAGACCGTCAAAGCCAGCCTCCTTGGCCAGGCGTGACGCAGTGCCATACAGGTCTACAATGACTCTGGGATCTTCAATGGTAGCAGGGACAACATAGCCAGGGGCTCCAGGTACGTTGCGGAACTTGCCTCCCCTGGCGGCGACTGCAGATGGACCTGGCACAGGCTGGCCAGACACGCGCTGGACTCTGGTTCCAGGATGGGCCACCCGGCCTACATGGTGAAGTTGGCAAAAGATGAGTCCGCCTTTGGCATGCACGGCATCTGTCACCTTTTTCCAGCCTTCAACATGTTCTTGAGAATAGATGCCTGGCATGAAAGTCCACTCAACGCCTTGCGGGCAGATCAGCGCCGCTTCCGAGAGCTGACCACGACATGAGCATAGTTGTTCGAATGGAATAGGCAAAGACTTACAATTAGGCCAGTACTAGCTCTTTCGGCGTAGTACGGAACATGCAGGTTTTCTCGGGGGATATTGTCTCGATTTCGTGTCAGAGACGCCATAACAACTCGATTCTTGAGCTTCAAATCACCCATCTGAAGGGGCTTCAGAAGATGTTGGAATTGTTCAGACATGATCAGAGAATCGCGCAACAACAAACAGTGATAGAGTGTCTGGAAGCGGAATATGCCTTTGCTGTCTGTTCTGGACGGTGACACAAATATGTGTCGAGATAACGATTTGCTAGCGTTTGGCGTTCACATAAAAACCCCAAAAGCCGACCATTAGGTTTGTCAGCGCTGTGAATAACTTCTCCAACCCCTGCTTAGTAATGAGGCTCGCTTGTGGAGACGGAAGAAAAGAGAGTTCGCCGTGCTTAGGAAGTATCTAAATCGGCCAAGTTTCACGCAGAAACTATTGTTCCCCTCAAGCTTATTATCGAACAAAATTCACCATGCTCTCACTAAGCTATCAAGACTTGGACGACTTTACTGGTCTCGCTGCTGTCAGGGAAGCAGTTGCCCGTGGTGATCCAGGGCTCCTGGTCCATGATCTTCCTCCACTGGTGCGGGACCTACCCCTCAAGGACATTGTAGGTTTACCAGAATCATAGCAGAGCCAGTAGATATGACATGGTTGACATGGTTTTTCCCGATAGCCTCTTGGATACAAAGCCAAAAAGACCGACAATGCCAAACCTGCGGCTGTTATCGTAATGCAAGCGTTGCATGTATTCTCGCATTCCGTTTTCAAGAACCTCAGCCATGTGGCCGAGCTGCCGTGGGAGAGGTATTTCGGTGAGATTCACGAGTTCTCGGCTCCTGGTAAAGATGAGCTTCGAATTGTCTCACACGATCAACCTGTGGCGAATCAGTGGTCGACCCTGGTATGCTAACATGCACCAACGCCAAAATTCCTTCTGACACATATACTAGACCATAGTGTTGAACACTTCGTATCCCGAGCAGGCTATTGTCCACTTCGGGACCGCTCTGTCCGTCTTCACTGAAGGAATGACACCTGAGACCACCGGGTCATCTATTGACCTTGCGGAGCTCTCTGGATCAAGTGCGAAGCCCCCCGGGGGTTGGCTCGTGTATTATGTGCGTCCTAACGATAATGTTTTCTATACAAGAACAGCTGGCGCTCTCATGGCGCCTTTGAGTATGGCAGATTATAAAGACAGGAAGAGAGTCCAAGATTTGAATATTGTGTAATAAGAAAGAGCGTTGCAGCAGTCGATAACGGTACAATATTCTTGATTAGCGCCTACAGACTGGACTAGTGACTAGAATATTCTCAACGTTCTTGACGTCTGTACGTATATGTACGAGTTATGTGCGCGCTGCTACTGGTAACGTATCTTATCGTTGCCCTGACTGTATCTAGTCTGCTCGTGTGAGTATTATCACCACGATCAACAGCTTTTTGCCCCCATTGAGTTACAACGGTCGCGGGTGCACCCCAGACCCGGGGTTGGGAGGTTAAAATCTGACCAAACTCTACTCTAAGTGGGGTAGTTCCCCGGACTTGGGTTAAAGTGAGGGGAAGCTTACAGGTATAAATTCCTACCTAGCTAGACATCTGCTCGCAATACCACTGTACTGTACTCCTCCCTGCACATTATGGATGGCATCAAATCTGAAAAGCCCCCAGTCTTGGAGCTACCAGCATCCTCCAAGACAGTCCAAGTCAAGGCCATCGACACAACAACACGTATGGCATGTGATGCCAGGGCTTTTGTGCAGCCACAGATCAAGAACCACGAGAGGCTCAATTTCAGGACATTATGTTTTTTATTGGAGCACGACGGCGAGTTCATCCTCTTTGATTGCGGCTCGCGGAAAGACTTTTGGAACTCGTCGCCGCAAACATCAGAGATGATTGGTGCCCAGGTGCCTGGCCTTGAAATTGAGTCTGGGGTACACGAGATCCTTGTCGAGCAAGGATTCAACCTCGATGACCTGAGTATGAACAGTTCACCTTCATTTCCTTGGTATGGTTTGCTGATAATGGGTAGAGGCCATCGTCTGGAGCCATTGGCACTGGGACCATGTCGGTGACGGCTCCAAGTTTCCAGCTTCGACAGATATTGTTGTTGGACCTGGGTTTACCAAAAGCTTTGTACCAGGGTGGCCAGAGAACCCCGAGAGTCCCGTTCTGGCGAGCGACTTGAAGTAAGTATACTCGCAGAACTGATTGAGCAAGCATATCGAGCTGACTTGCTTTATGTAGAGGTCACCGTATTCATGAGCCGGAATTTACGTTGGATGTCGCTGGCTTTCCGGCATACGATTACTTTGGTGATGGATCTTTCTATCTTCTCGACGTCCCAGGCGTAAGTCCCGCCACCACTGCCATTATCGATACATGCACTGATTTCTTTGAACAGCACGCCATAGGCCATATCTGCGGTCTAGCACGAACGACTCCAGACACCTTTGTGTTTATGGGAGGTGATTGCTGCCACTACGCCGGCGCATTACGCCCGACAAGATATCTGCCCCTACCAAGAGAGGTTTCTTCGGCGGCCCTCGACGATTATTACCCATCTCCTTGTCCCTGCTCTGCCTTCACGCAACACCACCCCAAGTCTACAGGGAACGGCGCACGCACTGAGCCATTCTACGATGTGTCCCATGCCCCGGGAAGTGCATACAGCTTCCCGGACCTTGCACAGGCGAGCATTTACAGTCTTCAACACTTGGACGCACAACCCAACGTCTTTATCTGTCTGGCGCACGATGAGGTATTATTCCACATTCTACCGCTATTCAACAATGACGCTACCAAGGACATCAATGACTGGCAAGAGCGGGGGCTTAGGGAATACTGCCGATGGGGTTTTCTTAATGACCTCCCCAAGGGCGGGAAACCTGGCCGCAGTCCTCTCGTTATTGGACAGTGGAGGCATGGGAAGCAGATAAAGTGGGAGAGTAGGGAGAAGGGCTTTATTGACATTAGAGATGGCTGTCATTAAGCCCTGTTATCCAAATCAGGATACTACGGGTAAAAAGAAGCAGTTAAAGAAGGTTATAAAAATTAAGAGTATTATATGATAGGTGTCACAGCGACTAGACCTGGCTACCCTAGACTTATAGGTCAGAGGATACCCGGCGGTAAGCCGGGTCCCTGTAGGTCACGTGGCGATATGTTATCGCAGAACTTTAGAAGATCAGATAGAGGACCTCCAGAACGTAGCTCCTTGAGTTACGTCTTATCAATAGAGCCTGACCTGCCTGCAGTGCCTATCCGTAGCAATACATTCTGTTCTTGCCGAAGCGTTCCCCGTTCACCTGTATACGAAGCCCGACCCGTGACAATAGGACTTATAGTAAGACTAATCATAGTATAAAAACCTATTAGAAGGGTATTAAGGCCTCTGGACATAAATATAGCACCTAATTTTAATTAATTAGATAATTTATTGTATTTTTATTATAATTTATCTTCTAAAGTTTAAGATTTTTATTGCGTTTGCTTATCTGTTGTGTTCGCTTATCGTGTACATTATCTCTATCGCATAACATTACCTTGTTCGACATTTCAGAGTTTGCTTCCCCGCTCTGCTTGATTATTAATATTCTGAGACAAGTAGGCTGAAAATCTTCTCCAACCAGACCTTCCTTACTTTACTCCTTCTCCATCTCCATCTCCACTGACTCCAGCGATTTGGGGCGAATTCTAGACCTCGAGAAATCAACCCCCAAAGGTCAGCTCAGCTAAGCAGAGTCTCGATGCGAAGGGGTCGCCCCCGCCTGCATGTGGCCCCATGTAAATTCTGCCACAAGCAGTTCAAGCGCTTGGAGCATTTGCAGCGTCACGAGAGAATTCGTCCGTGGCCCAGCCCTGCTATCGGCCTCTTGCTGTTTTAGCTAACGTGCTTCTTGCTTCCAGATACCCAAGAGAAGCCATTTGTTTGTCGCTGTGGGCAGAGCTTCGCGAGACGGTAGGTCTCAGCCGGTCCTTGTTCAATATGGCCAACGTCTAACATCTCCTGATGCTGCTAACAGGGACCTCTTGACCCGTCATCATCGGCAATTTCATCGGCAGGATCAGAGTTACGACGGGGACAGCCAATGTGCAGAGCAAGACTCGCCTGGCGAGATAATTGTGTCAACCCGCGAGAATCCTCCCGAAGAAGCGTCTCGGCCGCTCACTCCTCTACATGCGCTGCCAGAAGAACAAGCCGTTGATGCAGAGGATGAGATCCCTGACCAGAGTCTTGAAATGCAGGATGGGCCACAAGCAGGCCCCGAGACACCAACAGACGCGCCAGTCGAGAAAACAACTGGGCCACAACTAGAAGCCTCCAATTTATCAGCTACTCCCAACTTCCTCCTTGGCGCAGAAGAAGGCTTGCAGGCATTTGAGTTCCTCTGGAATGAGTTTCCCACCGATGATCAACCTCTACCAACAACCTTTCTCAATACTGATTTGTCTCTCGTCGACATTTCACAGCAGTATGCTCGCCTGCCCTCTCCACCTCCACCGCCTCCTCCTTTATTTCCTCAAGCAGCCCCCCAACTAGATATCAGTTCCTTCGGAGATATCTCCATGGGGCCGAATATCGACGCCCCTCAAGATGCGTCGCAGATCCGTCCTTTAGTGTCAAGGCTGCCCTCACTTGAACCTTCGTCCTCTTCGAGGCTAAATCTTTTGGAGCCAACTGCAAGCTACGAGCCCTTTTTCCCTTCTGGACAGGTATCGTCTGCCTGTCCCTGGAGGATATTGCCAGAAGAATACCAGCACCTTGCACAGCAAGTAGCATCCTTGGCAAACACTATCCCTCACCCCTTTACCTTTCCTTTGAGGCACACGCTATCTCGATATCTCGAGGGGTATTTCCGTGGCTTTCACGCTCACATGCCCATGTTTCACGCGGCAACTCTGACTTTGGAAGGATTGGGCCCGGAACTCATCCTAGCCCTGGCGGCTGTTGGAGCGCTGTACCGCTTTGAGCATGCAAAGGGCATTGAACTTTACCGTGTTGCCAAAATACTCATCAATCGACGGCTGGACGACTTGTACGAAGGAACTGTCTCACGTCTGACTGGCAGTTCTCCGGGGTTTGCAGGTTTCGCATCCATCCCGAGCCGGCCACAGCAGGACCAACCGTCCCCGATCCTGTCCCAGGGGCAACTTGGTCTGCGCCTATTACAAGGACTACTTGTCCTCATGGCCATGACATCTTGGGGCGAGAAAGCGCTGGTGCGAGATGCTTTGTCCATGGCCAGTCAAGTTGCAACGCTGGTACGTGAGTTTGGCATCAGCGAACCTGAGGATACAGTGTTGAGGGACATATCTTGGGAGGAATGGATTCTTGCCGAAGAGAAACGCCGTACTCTCTTTGTGGCCTACGTGCTGTTCAGCCTCCAGTGTGCTGCCTTTAACATTCCTCCATTGATCCTGAACCAAGAAGTTGGCCTGAATCTTCCTGCATCTGCTTCTGAGTGGAAAGCTCAGACTGCACTCGAATGGTCCAATCTTCACAACAGCACTGCATGTCAGCCTAGGCCATTCCAGCAGACCGTCGAGAAACTACTCTCTGGAACTCCAGTTCATGACGGGGGCGGCATTTCAGCTTTTGGCAACTATGTGCTCATCCATGGTATCTTTCTCCAAATATTCTACGCTCGTAATGCCTTGGGCCCAGTATCAGACCCGAGAAGCTCACTCAGTGAGGATTTTGTCAAGAAGATGGAGGCGGCTCTACGTGTGTGGCAAGAATCATGGGAGACAACACACGAGTCGACTCTAGACCCGTCGTCCCCTAAAGGACCAATGGGGTTCAACTCAACTGCTCTACTACGCCTCGTGTATATCCGCTTAAATGCAAATACCGGACCTTACCGGCAGCTCTTCACACGAGACCCTACCGTGACTGCACGTGCCTTCATAGATGGCAAAATCGGAGTGTGCAATAGATCTCCACATCTCGACAGGGCCATTCTTCAGTGCATACACGCATTGAGCATCCCAGTGCGCGTTGGTATCGCGTTTGTAGCTCGTACTCTGACCCTTAACTGGAGCTTCCAGCACGCTCTTTCAAATCTCGAATGTGCCTTTTTAATGACTTACTGGCTGCGTTTGCTCTCTATTTGTGTCGAGGCGTCAGGGCTGAACGTCTTGCGACCGGATGAGAAGAAATTGCTTGATATGGTTGTGGCTCTCGTTCGTGAGACGGAACTTGCAGACTCGTTGGACAGTGATATGGACCACGCAGGTCAGATACGGAGACTGGCAGCTTGCGTTGCTCGTCTTTGGGCGGAGACGTTCAAGGGCTTCCAGGTCTTCGAGATTGTGTATACTGTTGGACAGAGTCTCTCCGTTGTAGCGGATATTTTGCAGCAAGAGTGAAGGGAGAGATACAGGTGCGCATAGGGGACTCTAACGTTGTGGCATGATATATTGGTCACTTGTTTGTTTTATAGCCCTAACTTGAGAAGTTTCCTTCTCGGAAGCATTCATTACCTGCCGTCAATACCAAATGTGGTCATGCTTGAAGACACGTGGCAGATTATTAAAGTTGAATGTACCGAGTGAACTTCCACTTCTCAATATACAAAGATCAGTTCACCACAATACACCGTGTTTGAGTTAATTAAATCCAGCTAGGCTGCCGCTCATTTAGCCTCAACAAGAAAGAAATGTCGCTTCAATATAGGTTCAATAGACTCTTTTGACCGTTTTACCATGATCGGCAATTTGGGCATTTTTGCTCCAGACCAGACTGCGTGGGGTAACAATTCTTGTCAGTACGGGCTGTTGCACCTGTAGAAGTACTTGTTGGGGTAGATTCATTACTGATCAACCGAGGCACGTTCTAATTTGAATGCTTCGAAAGGTTAATTACTTTCAGCTCCTCTATATCAACAATCAGAGACAGATAGTGGGAGATGCAATATTTTTCTTTCTTGACCTCGCACTTATCATTGAAAGCTCCTATCTACAATGTCGTTTGTCTCTGTCCATGCCCTCTCAGCAGGATACCTAACATTGCCCGAGCGATTTTTTGTCACGCCCCTCGAGGATGTTTCAGCCAGGAAGACAGTCCCTTCTCTGTCCTTTCTGATCCAGCACACAGACAGCGACTCTGGCAGTACTACTAGAATCATCTTTGATCTTGGAATCCGACGGAATCTTCAAGACTACACCCCACCCATATACAAACATGCCCAGACCCGACAACCTCTCTCTGGTGACCCCGATACGATCAAATCACTTACAAATGGCGGTCTGGGCCCTGATGATATTGACGTGGTCATGTTCAGTCATCTCCACTGGGACCACGTAGGAACACCATCCGACTATCCAAATTCTACGTATGTCGTGGGACCAGGAGCCGCAAAACTCATCAATGGACAACGAGAAATTGCCACAGGAAGTCATAATCATTTCGAAGAAGGCATGCTAGATATGAAGAGGATGATAGAACTACCGCCTGTAGGCCTTCCTCTCACCCCACCGCCGCTAGAAGAGCAGGCAATTTTGTCAAGCCAGACACAACGCTTAACCGGATGCTTCTCCCAG
Source organism: Fusarium cf. hostae (assembly GCA_011035825.1). NCBI lineage: Eukaryota > Fungi > Ascomycota > Sordariomycetes > Hypocreales > Nectriaceae > Fusarium > Fusarium cf. hostae. The sequence continues at coordinate 9,691 of WEXE01000832.1, read as the reverse complement.
CCATGGCATGGCAAGGGCCGCTTTGAGGCCGTTCTGGATGTTTTCGGTGATGGAAGCCTACACGTGGTCTCAGCACCTGGGCATATTGACGGTCATATCAACCTTCTATGCCGCCTAGAGAGTGGGAAGCACGTTTATCTCGCCGGAGACTCGTGCCATGATGGACGGTTGTTGACAGGAGAGAAGAACGTTGCAACTTGGACAGATGAGGCGTACCCTGGAGTGACTTGTTGCATTCATCAGGATAAGGCTCGAGCAGAAAAGACTTTGAGCATTATTCGCGATACAGTAAGAGATCCTGGCGAGCTGAAGGAGGTCGAGGTTGTTTTTGCTCATGATGGAGCTTGGGAGAAGCAAGCTCGGAAAGAAGGACGATTTTTTCCTGGTGCGTTATAGTAGAACTATACCAAGATATAAACGAGACATTGATGCTATAGAATGATGCTTAGTTAATACAGGATGATTTTTTTTTTAGCGAGGCACGTACTTAATTAATACTAGTGAAGGCTCGGTGTGATATCTGCTTCAAGACTAATATCTTGACAAGCTCATTACGCAGATAGGTTGCCACGTCATCAACTACAAAAAGGTCCCAAGGAATTCCGAAACGGAGTCGACTACGTTCTCGAGACCGTAGATGCAGACAATATTCCTCCAAGTCTCAACAGCGTGTCCTACGGTGGCATCATCCCTGTCAACAGATTGCTGGCTCAATCCGAGCAGAAGGATATGCCTTATATCGCTCTTCCTGCTCTCCTCAAGGCTGCAGTTGTACGAGGCATTAGTATCGGATCTAGACAGCAACTGGAGGAGGTGACGCGCTTTGTATCAGCTTGTGACCTGGACGTGCCTGTCGAGGAGCAATTTGGCTTCAGGTGGGGTCAGGTTACGGAGGTCTACAAACACCTCCGGTCTGGCCCACTTATTGATCGATTGAGATAAGATTTTAATTTCAGCTTAATTGAAGAGATGTAATATTGTTGGGGCTGTATCACCTTTTGAAAACGGAATAGTGAGCGACAATAGGATTGTGCAAAGACAAATTACTCCGGTGAAGTCTTTCCATGAGTTCACTGTATAGCGATGTTGGGGAAAATACTATGGATGATTGAAGATCTTGGGAAAAAAAGCATGGGCATTAAGATTCTTCTAATCTTGTAAAATGAGAAATCTGTTATTCAAGTGCCTCTTCCAAGAGTCATGTCAATAACCAGCTTTCCACCCTCTGCATGTTGCTCGGGTCCTCTAAGGTCATTCAATCGATCGAATGCAAAGGTCTTGACCTGAACCTCGACTTTGTTCTGTACAACAAAGTACAGCATCTCTCGTAGCTGATGGTTTCTCCCCACTAGACTTCCAACTACCGCAATGTCCCGAAAGACGAGGTCATGTGCACTGACCTGAAGCTTTTCGCTTGGAAAGCTGACAACGACCATAGTTCCATGATTCCTCAGGAGCTTCATGCCGGCGTCGAATGCCCTTTGCGACTCGGGGAGAAGGATGACTGCATCAAGACCAATTTCGGTAGGTGGCGCGTCGGTGGCTGGCTGGATCATTTCTCTCAAGATATCTGATCCCTCTTTGCGGGCATCAGAGACATAGACTTTCTTTCCAGCCTCTCCGAGGTTGGACTTGACCTTGTGTATCAGCTTGATTGCCTGGTCTGTGGCATCGATAGCCAAAACATCCTTGCCGAGATGAGCTGCAAATTGCACTCCGATATGACCCAGTCCACCTCCAGCACCGATAATTCCCACCTTATGGGCCTTCTGTACCTTTTCATGCTGGAGTGCACTCCATATCGTAAGTCCAGCACACATTAACGGTGCTGCTTGTGTCAGTGGCAAACTCCCAGGTAGAACTGCAACTTGTCGGCTGTCCACAAGGCAGTATTCTTGAAAGCCGCCATCCCTGGTCAATCCCAAGTTTCCAGAGTAAGGGCAATAGGGAGAGTATCCCATGTCATCTTGACCGGGGTGCGTACATTCATAACAAGTTCCACAAGGACGGTACGCCCGACCTGGAACACCGACATTGATTCCTATGGCAACTCCACGTTGACTCGAGACATCAGGCCCGAGTGCAATCACCTCTCCAGCAAACTCATGGCAGCCGATACGAGGAAGATCCTGCGATAGCAGACCAGCAGCAAAAACGGCATCTGTGTGGCAGTACGAAGCAGCCAGGACCCTGATGAGAATATCTTGGCCTTCGGGGTTTTCTGGGCATGGGACTTGTTTGAACGTGTATGGCTTGCCAAACTGCTCGATGATGGCGGCGGTCTGTGTTTGAGCCATGATTATCTTGAGTGAAAAGTGATTGATTCAGTTTGTAGTGGTGGTAAAGACACCTTGATGACTTGGGGCAGGTGGAAATTGACTTGGATGTTATTTTTTAGGCGTGTCTGCTCACTTTTCTGGACGATGGAGTAAAATTGCAGTGGCGTTGGGGTAGTAAAGCAGTTGTGGGGGGTTTTGGAGGAGGGACTAAAACCTCGCACATGCACATGAATTGACTCTGAATTGTTATGGGCAAGTTACAATCAAATTCTTTGGAACAATCTATCTAGTTACGTCAATTAGATATTGACGGCATAGAATTTTGACGTGAATTAATGTCGTGAAATGAACATTTCCAGCGCGACAATTTCCGTCTTTTAGTTTATTAACCTCACCGGGGAGCTTATGACGTTTGCCCCTCTCTTCCCAGCCACAAATTGTCGCATACCAGACACTCAAATGCCCTCAATTTCTGGAGAATTGAAGCCCTAGCCATTATTCCAGCTTGCCACCACCGCTAACCTCTTCCTGCACGATAGATGCCTGAGCCGACTTATCGCTGGGGCCGCTGTTCTCGTTGGGAGCGGCCTCATCACCAAACAGGACAGCTATGTCCTCAAGAGAGAGTCCAGCCGTTTCGGGGAAACATCTCTGCATGACGAATGCGCCGATCCAGGGTATGATAATAAACACCAGGTAATACTTCCACCCCACATCCTCGAATGCAGTGGGGGCAGCCTGGGTGTAGATCAGGGTCATGATGAATAGACCAGCCACACTGAAACCAACACCCTGCGCTCGGATCGAGGTTGGGAAGATCTCAGCACAGTAGACGTATGATGAAGCGTCCAGACTGCCACCGTAGAAGAAAACGAAGAGGTAGAGGAAGAAAACGCCAAATCCGTTGCCAACTTTGTTGGTCGTGCCTACAAACTCTGCAACCATGGCGGTGAAACCGCAAAGAGACAGGGAGCAGCCAATAAGACCAACTACCATGATTCGGATTCTTCCGAAGCGGTCCAGAATCAAACTGTTGACCCAGTTCATGAAGGCAGCCAGAGAGTTGTAGCAGGCGTAGAGCATCAGAGCAATTGAACCGCGCAGGCCGAGACCATCGTAGAGAAGAATCTGGTAGTTGTTGACAACCAGAACACCGGTCGATTGGGCCATGCACCTTGATCTGGTTAGTATTGGCACTTCTTGGTGAAGGAATGGCAAAGGCTTACTGGACGAAGAACCCGTATAGAAGCCTCTTGCGGTAAGAAGTCCTTGAGAAGGCCTCCTTCCACCCAGAAGCAGCGTTCTCCCGTCGTTCAATCTCAAGCTGGTTCTGGATCTGATGGAGCTCGTGCTCAGCGAAGGAGTGACCATCCGGGTGGTTCTCGGTGCTGGGATGCAGTTTCTCGAGAACCCTGAGCGCCTCAGTGGCCCTATCGACGTTACAAAGCCATCGAGGAGATTCAGGCATCCAGGGGGAACCGGCGACGAGCAGAAGAGGTGCTATAATCTGGAAAGCCAGGCAAAGACGCCACTGAAGGGCCTCTCGGCTAATAAAAAAGCATCCAAAGCCAGCCCATCCAGCCAATGCCTAAAACGAGGTCAGCGAATATCATCTTTTCAAAAGGTCAACGTGCAGCTTACATATCCACAGACAACTAAGAAGCCATGAGATCCAACCATTCGGCCCCTCACATTTGCTGGAGAGATCTCAGACTGATAGATGGGTACAGCCACATCGATCATGCCAACCCCAATGCCATTGATAAAACGACCCACGAGCAACATGGCGATGTGAACAGAAGCAGCTTGTAGAACGGCTGACAGAATACAAATGACACATGTGATTTGGATGGTAAGGCGTCGGCCACAACGATCCAACAGCCATGGGACGGTCATGCATCCGATGACGCCGCCACCTGCAAAGAGAGCATTGTTGGCTGGTAGAGGACTTTGGTTAGAACATCACTTGTCATCGACCTATTGATTGTAGTCATACCCCCAATGATATGGTTGCCCTTAGCAGCGCCAGCACCACTTGTAGTCAGGTTGAAGTAGTTGAGGAAAGACGAAAGCCCTATAACAGAGCCACTGATAGCTGAGTTGAAGCCATAAGTGAAGGATCCCAAGGCAACAAAGAAGATGATGAGAAAGTTATATGTCGTGCTCGTGCCAGACATAATGGCGGTTATCGAGATGAGTGAAAATTGTTTGAGCAGTGAGGCATGATTTTAAACCAAAGTGTGCGATGCTCTGCACCTTTTATATTCAGTGAGGCTCCCCGGGTTCAGGGCCGACCTGACAGGACGCGAATAAAGTCACTGGCCTGTTCCCCGCGAAACTTGCCCCGTGTTGGTACATGCCATAAACTACGTGAACGTGGGGGAAAAATTACATTGCGGAGAAGATCCGGGGTACGCTACATTCGGCCAACGACGACAAGTGAGACCTAGCACTCCAGGTGACCCTTTGTCTGGAAGGTGAATGTGGAGAAATGCTTGGCAGTCTGGACTCTGCGGTGTGATGTTTATGTCCTTACCAATACTGGAAGGAGAAAGAATTCGGATATTTAGTTTCTGGCACTCCAAAGACGATAAACTTCATTCAACTAGTCGATTTAATGATGTAGTTGACTGGGCGAGGTAAGGGGCGCGATGCAAGCATCAGCTGTCAAGTCTATCAACTCAAAGTAACACTCTTGTAGTTGACTGGGCATGATCTTGTCAACACATTTATTATTCAAGTAGTTATCAACAGATGTATCTTTAGTTAAGTAGTAGGGCTTAAAATATTGCTTTTCTTTCGGTATCTATAGGTGTTACTAATACTTTATATTTTATATAAGGCTACGGCCAAAAGGAAGTCGTGGTACAAAATATATTACCCATAGGTATCTAATTCTAAGCCCTACTAGGCAGACTTCTCAAGAAACGGGGAGAGCTCCGCCAACTCTCTCTTATGCTCTCCCTTCTCAACCATATCGTTAATCGTCTTCTGTGCCACCTTGAAAGCCTCCACACCCGCCGGAACACCACAGTAAATAGTTGCATGGAGGATAGACTCACGGATCTCAATCTCGGTGAGTCCATTGTTCAGAGCACCTCGTACATGGACGCCGAATTCAGGCCAGCTCTTGATAGCAATCAACATGCCAATGTCTACGCATTATTAGACGCGGGCTAACCAAACAGATTGAAGAGAGGTTCCATACTCAAAAGGCTGCGCTGCTTGCGTTCCAGGCCTGGTCGAGACCAAATGTTACCCCAGCACCACCTTGGTCTGTGTTAGCCTGGACTACTAGTAACCCCTTGGACCAGGATTAACTTACTCAGTGACAAGCTGCTGACCAGGATAAGCGAACTCGCTTTTGCCGTTGTTGAGAGCGGCATCAACGTAGGCATTTCCAACAACCTCTCGTCGGTTTTGGAGACCGAGCTCAAACATCTCCGTGTGGAGACTATCGAACTTCTTCTCAGTAGACATTGTGAAGATAGCAAATTACAGCAATTCTGTATAAGGTTATATGACAGGGCTTGGAAATTGTCGCTGCTAACTCTCTCCCTCTTTCTGCGTTACTTTTATGGTCTCGCTTCTTTTCTACCCCAATCACCTGGGGTAGTTACCCCAACGTCTCTCGTCCCCTGACGATTGTGGGGTAGAAACAATTTTCAATGAATAATTTTCTGATCAGAGTAGCGACGTAGTTGGAGGTAATATTGTAATAAGGTAGATTTCCTTCAACATACCGCGTGCAGGCAGACAGTTTGTGTAGGGCTATGTAGATGATTCACTGCGCTAGACTGGAAAACCTTTGAATTGAAAAGACGCCGTTTGAGCACCAAACGGCGATGTAAGATTGGCCATAAGTCAGTAGCGGCGTAGAAGTGTGAGTATAAGAATTACATTGATAGTTTGTGCCAATTGGTTCTTGTTCCAATGGAGATTCACGGCACCCAAGGCTTTCGATGCAGGATACTGAATATCTGAATCCTTACGTCTTTATGAAGGGTCTACGGATAATGTCCGATCTCTTTCATTATCATGTGAATCGTGATACGTATATAATTTTGTACACATGTAGAAATCAATTTATAACATCTCGCTCATTATACGGGATCATCATATCATTCCGTATAAGCAACGCAGATAAGAACTAAGACAGTCAACGCAATATGACTGTTGAACAGAATATCGAGATTGTCCATGTATCTAGTGCTCTTCACTTCTGGTCCTTCATATATCTAAGCGGCAACTCGTTGCCGTCATCCTCTGCAAACAGTCGGTAGATACTCCTGAAGTCCTTGCCACTGCACTTTTCGTTTTGTACAGCACAATCATACATATTCCGAATCACAGGCGCCAATACGCTCTTAGCCCCAAGCTGCTCACCTAGTTCCATGGCCATGTGAAGGACACCACGGCAGAGCTCAGTCGAGAATCCCCCTTCAAAGTCTTTGGCTGACGAAGCCACAGACGAAACGCCTTTTACTGGGTTCTGCTCCCGGCTATTTCGCGACATGCCTGTGGAGCTGTTGATGGCACTGGCGAGTAGTACAGGATCCAGGCCGTAGAGTCGGCCCATGTTCATGCCTTCACAGACTCCAATCATGTTGACGGCTGAGAGGTAGTTGTTGATGAGCTTGGTCACTAATCCTGCACCAGCTTTGCCGCAATGAAAGAGGTTCTCAGGCCTGCCCATGAGCTGGAGAGTGGGCTTGACTGCTTTAAAAGCCTCTGTGCTACCTCCCACCATGAAGGTCAATGTCCCTGCGTTGGCACCACCCTGACCTCCGGAGACGGGGGCATCCGCAAATAGGCCCAAGCAAGAAGCCTCCACGGCTGCTGCGACTTCTTGTGCGGTCTTGACGTCGATAGTTGAGCAATCAATGAAGATCTTGCTTCCTGGCAACGCGGAACTAGCCACGGAGAGAAGACCGGTCTGTGGGTTTGTGAAGACCTCACATACATGCTCGCCACGAGGCAACATGGTGATGATTATGTCCTGATTTTGTTTAGAAAGTTTGACTGGAAGTAGGATAAGGTTCTTCTGCTTACACTCTTCTCGGCTATCTCACGTGGACTATCCGCGACATGAATGTCGCCAGTCGTTGAAGCCACGAACTCGTCCCGTCGAGTCTTGTTCACTTCGCAGATATTCAGCACTGCATCAGCTGGGATTTTGTCTCTTAGGTTCTTTGCCATGCCCCATCCCATAATACCAAGTCCGATGAAACCAAAAGACTTGGCCTGGGCGCCATTGGGTGTGTTTGCAGTCGCCATGCTGAGAAAAATATGTTATTATTAGTATTTAATTTGCAATGAATCCAATCCGCTACAGGTTAGAAATGCTTATTATATACAGCGATGGTGTAGGGGAAAAGAGTCTTAAGTGTGGAGTATACTTATTAGATGGTGATTAATGAGGAGAATAGTGATGGGGGTTTTGGGGTAAGAATCTCTAGACTTATAGGTGTATATATTTTTTATTTTTAGGGCTATTAGCTTCAAAACTGTTTCTTTTTGAGTATATAAAATAATTTAATAATTTAATAATTTAATAGTTTAAAAATATGAAGTCTACTTAAAAAGATATAGTTTAAAAGCAGCTTAAAAGCCATAATTGCCCTAAAGCTATTAAATCTTTTCTGCCCCTTACACCACAGACCACTGTAGGCAGAAGAAACAACCCAGGAGGGGTGTGACATCTAGAGCGGGGTAGCTGACAAATTCCAGCAACTAAGGAAGTGGAGAAGATATTCACAGATAGAAATTGGCATCCTTTTAATGCGATCATAAGCCAGTAACAGTATTCTACTTAAGCAACACAGCCACTTAATTCATTATCCTCCGCCATTCCTTCATCTCTCTCTCTCTTTGACAAAAACACACAGAGTTTATTCCCACTGTAAGTTTTTGGCAAGAATCAAGCTTTAAAAAGACATCCATACAGTATAGCAACGAGCAGCTGACCTCGTGCGACCATAACAGTAATCGACAATGACCGCCAACATCAAGACCGTCCCTACTGCCGACTACGATGCCGTCATCGCCGCGGCCGACAAGTACGTCGAGGGTCTTCGTATTGGCAGCTCGGACAAAGCCGCCGAGGCATTCCACAAAGACGCTATTATGTACGGGTTCATCAGCCCTCCCAAGCCCGAGATGCTCGCTGGTCCTATCGGCAACCTCTGGACTTTCATCAAGAAGGAGGGTAGCGCTCCCAACATCAAAACCCGCAACGACGTCCTCGCCATCACTCAGACAACCGCTGTCGTCCGCATCGATATGGAAGGCGACGCCTCTGGCGCCGACTACACCGACTTCCTGACCCTTATCAAGAGTGAGGGTAAGTGGCAGGTCATCGCTAAGGTTTTCCATAAGTATGACTAGGATATTTTAGTGGAGGCATGTGGCCAAGATATAACATAGTAATATGATATATTAATTAAATAAATGGAAATCTTATAACTAAGCTAAAGACTATAGCTTATTAATAATTTCTTTTATCTCTTTATTATTTAAATATATAGAAAGCTAATAGTAGGCCTTTATTATTAAAATTATATTATATAATAGTAATAATTTATATTAGGTATAATTTATAAAGTTAAAATATATAATTTAATTAATTAAATTAATAATATTAATATTATATTATAAGAATTAAAGGCTATTATAAGATAAAAAAGGGAAAGTAAAAAGGAATAAAAGGTAAAAAAGAGTAAATTAAAAACTAAGTTTTAATATTTAAAGAAAAACTATAAATATTGATAAACTAAGGCTAGCTTAATAAATTAATAATAAATTAAATTAAATTATATATATATATGTATTTTTTTCCCTTGCCTTTAGCCTTATATATAGCTATTAAGCTTTTTAACTTTTTTATAAAGGCTTAGATAATAAGACCCTTATAATAGGCTATTATTATAAAAGTTAAAATTATATAAGGTTTATCTGCCTTAATAGTAAATTATTACCTTAACTAAGTAGTATTAACATTAATTACCTCTTAGTAGTTAGGTTAACTTTTTCTTCTTATTTTACCTAAAGGATTACTTTTTAATTAACCTTTATAATTATACCTAATTTATTTATTATAAAATATATTTCTTAACTTAATTACTAATTATACTTATTAATATTAATTATAATTATTACTCTAATATTATATAATAGCTTATAGTTAATCTAATTTAAGCTATTATATAATTAATTATAATCTTATTAATATAATTTAATTAGTATTAAAGTAAGCTAAGAAAAAAGATTATTATATATTATATTCCTTATTTATATTAATAATATATTAATATTTAGCTAATCTATCAAATCTATTAACGTAGTTGATAAGCGATCCGACCGGATAAGTGATCCGACCACTGCACTGTATAGCTAAAAAATAGCTTACCCTA